>PVIC010002650.1:0-75345 GCA_004025085.1 Thryonomys swinderianus | reverse complement strand
TCCATCTCGCTGATAGGATCATGGCGTCTTCTCCTGCCCAATGACTCTGACTGCCCTTTCCTTTCCAACTTGGATGCCCAATGGGCAAGCTGTTGGAGGAAGAATGTTTTACTTTCTTGCCCGTGGGCCAATTATGGAGTCCCAAGTTGCAAATATTTTAGGAAACAACGCAGAGTGTCACTGGCCCATTCTGCAAGACAGTCCCTGGCAGAGGGTAATGGCATTTCCTCTGCTGGCTCAGACATAGCTCCCCTCGCTCCCCTTACTGGTGCTAGAACTCAGGACTTTGCGCTTGTGAGGCAGGTGCGGTGGCACAGGTACAGCCTTGGCCCTCAGGTGTGTCTTGTAAACATCACACGCCCAGCAAGAAGGCGCAGGCTTTCCCCGGAAGAATCTGGGTCAGTGGTAAAGAGGCAGACTTCTTATTTACCAGGGAATCACAAAGACAAAGGCAGAAAATGGGGCCGAGTTTCTAATTTGGATACGAAGCTAGAGACTAAAGTGAGCTTCGAGGCTTCAGTGTTGAGAGAAAGTGGTTCTTATGCTTGGATGGGGCCGAGTGGATTTGGGAATGTTTTAAGAGGAGGACTGTGTGTATAGGAAGGTCACAAAGATAAGGACGACTCTTCCTGGAGGCACATCTGAGAGAGGCAGATGTGGTTCCTGAGAACCAGTGCCTAGCAGTCATTAAGTGGGGGTGGGGACGGATGAAAGGGCGCTGGTGTCTGGTTTGGTTCTGGGTGAGCTGTCTGTGTTCCCGGGCAGGAATATGACAGCTGGCAACAACCACAGTCTTACGCTCCAAAGGATTGGGAGAGATTTTCCCTTCTTGGTTGTCAAAGGTTCAGAGCTGGCATGTTGGCAAAGCATTAAAGCTATTTAATAAACAATCCTGTAGCACTTCTATGTGCCAAGTGCATTATTTTAAAATAAAAACAATTATATCATGGCAAATAAAAGTTTCTTCCTTGAAAGGAGCATACGCGTGTGATACTGTAAAAGGCGGGCCAGGGAGCACACATGGTAAAGGTTTGCGTATTTCACTGGATTGATGGGCAGCAGAGGCTCTAGGGGTCAGGTGTGAACAGCTTCTCCAGCAGTGGGGTGAGGACGGGGTGAGGCCCAGACTAGCGGGCAGGAAGTGAGTCAGCAGTTTCTCAAGTGGGGTCTGAGGAGATGAGGTCTCTCGCACGTGGGCGGTGGGGAATGGGAGTCAGTCTTCGGGCCGGATCTGGTATTTATCCCCCACCTCTCTGTGAGCAAATGGGAAGAACCTGGGCTCAAAGTGGTTCCCTGATTGGCCAAAAGCCACATTGGTGGGATTCGACGCTGAGTCTGACTTCGTGGCCTGGAAGCATCCTGTGCCACTGGTGACCGAAGCGTACAGCGATTGTTTAAATTTTTCAGAAATGGTGACATTGCCATTCACCCCCGCTTCGGGATAGTTCTCCCTCCAACACATCTGTCCCGCATTCTTGGCCCTTTCGGGGCCAGTTCTGCGAGTCCCCATGAGCGAGGCTCTTTATGAAGCACCGTAAAGGGCTGCGGTGCCGACTCGGCCAGCAGATCAGCGGCTCACACAAGCACCGCAGTTGTGCTTGACCTCCGTGCACCGTGTGACCTTTGGCTGTTCCCAAAGTCAAAGCGACCTTGAAAGGTAAATGTTTTGAATCACTTGGCAGACGTGTGTTTGATGCAGGAGGAATTAACTGCAGTTGATCTTTTACTGTAACCACAATTTTAAGTTGTATTTTCCTGTCACACTTCATATCCTGCCTTATCATTGATCAATAATGGTGACTTTTTCTAGCCTCTTCTGCTTCCCTTGTTTTTCCCCAATTTAGCGACTAGTGTAGGTTTCTGAGTTTCCTTGGAAATGGATCATCTCAGCATTGGCAACCACAGTTCACCAGAGAAGAGCTCTGTCCCTCACCCCGTGCGACATAGTTATGTGTCTGATTCTGAGATTTATGTCCTTGTAGCAGTGGCTCTACTTGGCCCTTTAAGAAGCTAATTAATCACTAAATATAGACCACAACTTGTTCTTTTCAGTCCTCTGCATGTTTCTTCCCCCCATTGTGTGATGCCATCTGGCGCTGTGAGCTCATGTGTTTTGTGTTCCTTTTCAGAGAACCAGACTCATTGCTATCTAAACCCCGAAAGCTGGGTTAATTCAGTTTGCCCGTGTGGCTTTGAAAACATTGGCCTCCAGCGCCTCCTTGTGGATGTCTGCAGTATCTTCCCTTAGCAGAACATTCACGGACTTCTCTTCACCTCCGTCTAAGTGCACTGGATATATGTACTTGTCTTTTTATCAGAAGGACCTAGTTTGTGGTTGGCAAGCCATCAGGCAGCTCCAGGTCTTTTCTGGTGTGTTTCTTTGTCAGTTTTTATTTCCTCAATTTAATCCCTGTGCCGTAGGAAGCCTTGATAACATACTTTCCTCTTTGACTCTATTTGACTCTGCAGTAACCGTGGAACAGGTGTTGAAGAACGAGGACAAAAAAAGGTAACGGACGGTCTCTGACTCTGCCGCTGATCCATAGTTTTACTTTCTCTTTAACAACTGCGCTGAAGTCTCAAATCATCTTCCAAGGACGTGGGACATTGTCTTGCGAACTCAGCTGGAGAGCTCTGGTATCACGGCCAGATCCCCACCTCCATCTTTGGGATCTCTCAGTGCTGCTTGTTCCTTTCTAGTTCTGGTCACTTCCCTCATCTGCTTTCTCTTCTTGCTTCAGAATTCTTGGCACTTAAACTTTAGCCTGAGATGCTGGTGGGGAAGGAAAAGCCATTTGGTGGTGTATGTGGTGCTTACCTCATTCCTGGCACAGGGAGGTTCCCTGGGAAGTAGAACACAGGGCCAGCTGTCTACCTTCTTCCCGCTGTCCGCCCTGCACGCTGGGCTTCTGCCGGTTATCAGCAAGGTCCAAGGCGGAATGTAGTGCCAGGAATATTTGCAGTTATTTGAAAGGGGCCACACCTTTCCCTTTCAGCACAGAAGCTGTTCTGAGGCCAGCTCCTGTGAGTCTGAAGAGAAGTGCTTCTCAGTCCAGCTCCATCTCCAGCCTTAAGCATCTTCTGTGAGGTGCACATGGGGGGAAGCCATTAGGTCAACTCTGGAGCTAATTCATTCTCCAAATACTCTGCAGAGCAAGATGCGGCCAACATACCACAGAACCTTTGTTTAGGAAGCTTTTGTTTCCAAAAGGGAACATGTTGTTACAAAACTGGAAAAATTATTTTTTTTTAACTTCAAATTAACATTGTCTTTTAGAACCATGGCTTCACCTCCAGAATTGAGATGCATTTCCAAAAGATTAAGGATTTCCAGCTTGCCCGCATGAGTAGCACTTAGGACCCCTGAAATATTACGGGAAACCTCTATAGTTGGCTCCAGTCTCCTGCTCTGTGTACGATGTGAGCCTCAGAGGAAAAACTAAAAGACAGAACTGAGAGAAACAGAAAACAGGGCACCGTGATGATCAGTGGTGGTGCAAATGACAAAGGCACTGGCCAGTCTGAGCCACTGATTTTTACTGGTAATCAGTTGAGGCAAAGGTGAGCCCTGTGTAAGGATGTGCAATCCTGCAGTTTCTATGGAAACTACATTAGTACCTAGGCTTGTAAAATCAAGACAAAACATTCTTGAATTGGGAATTGGATAGACAAAATATATGGTTGTAATGAGAACGTTGTCTTCTACTTAAGCATGGTTTAATTGTGGGAATGGAATTTGGGTGCGAGAGTCTCTGGCATTGGCACATAGGCTTCAGCCCAACTGGTTTCTCGACACAAACCAGTTGTGGGGTTAACTCTTTACAGCCTACACTGCTTACAGCCTGCTTTGGGGGCATAATTGGTATTAAGGTCCCAGGCAAGTAGTGAACACAGTTTGAGTAACAGCCTATATGTTAGAGCTTGGTTATTACTTAGTACTATGGGTGCAGGCTAATTACTTAAACTTTCTGAGTGTCAGATTTTGTTGTTGTTATTTGTGGAGAAATAGTACTGTACCTCAAAATGTCATTGATGAATATTAAATGTATTATTTTGTGGCCTGCTTTTTTGGGGGAGGGTCCTTTGTGACAGGGTCTTGCTATGTAGTTTATGGTAGCCCTGAACTCAGAGCGATCCTACTGCCTCAGCCTCCCAAGAGCTGGAAGTATATCTGTGTACCATGCCTGGCTTAAAAGGGTTTTATAAAATGCATTTTCTCTGTCTTTGAGAGAATTAGGTAGTTTTAATCTTTTAGATGTAGTCTCCATATTTGTTGATATGGTGTATGGCATTAATTGATTTTCCTATAGAAAGCCAATCTTGCATTCCTGAGATAAATCTCCTTGGTCATAGTGTAGGAATCCTTTTAAATGTTGTTGAATTCAGTTTGCTTATGTTGTGTTAAGGATTTTTGCATGTATATTTATAAGAAATATTATGAAATTTCCTTTTTAAGTATCTAGTTTATGTTAGGGTACTATTGGCATCATGAAATGACTTAGACAATAATCCCTCATCTTTGATATCTTTTTTTTTGTGAAAAATCTATGAAGGATTGTTAAAATTTCCCTAGATATTTGGTAAAACTCCCTACCAAGGCCATCTGGTCCTTTCTTTTTGAGAGATTTTAACTATATTAATTACTAACCCAGTCTCTTTATTTGTTATATATGTATTCAGATTTTCGGTCACTTCTTGAGTCGGTTTAGAGTTTGTGTCTTTAGAAATTTGTTTATATCATATGTCTTAATTTGTAGAGATGTAATTTTTCATAATCTCTTACAGTTTTCTTATTGATTCATAATCAATGTGTTGTGGTAAGAGAATATTCTTTGTGTGAATTTAATGCTCTTGAATTTCTTGAGATTTGATTTATTGTCCAACATGTGATCTATTCTGGAGATTCTCCTGTATGCACCAAAGAATATGTATTCTGATACTGTTGGGTAATGTTCTAAGGACATCTGTTGTGTCTAGTTGGCTTATAGTGTTGCTCGTGGCCTCTGCTTCCTTGTTCTACCATCACTGAACTCACCAGAAATATCACTGAGGTCTTTGTTTCTCCTTTCAGTTCTATCAGGTTTTGCTGCATATATTTTGGGATTGTGCTGATACATATACATGTTTATATTTTTTATCTTCTGTATATATTGACTTTTTACCATTATAAAATAACTTTCTTTTTCTTTAGTGACTCTAATGGCCTTAAAGTCTGTTTTAGCTATGTTAGGGTAGCCATATCTTCTCTGCTTTGATTACTCCACATGGTATATTTTCTCCTATCCTTTACTTTTAACCTATTTGTGTCTCCCCCTTTATTGTCTGAGGTTTTTTTTGTTTTGTTTTGTTTTGTTTTTTTTTTTGAGACAGGGTCTCACTTTGTAGTTCAGGCTGGCCCTGAGCTCACTATGTAGCCCAGGCAAGCCTCAAACTCAGCAATCCTCCTGCCTCTGCCTCCCGAGTGCTGGGATTACAGGCATGAGCCACCATGTCCAGCCCTGTGGTATGTGGTATCGATTGCTGGTGGGCGTGAGTCTCCACGCCCAGCATTGTATGTGGTTACCGGGACCGAACTCAGGACCTTGCGCTTGGGAGGCAGGCGCAGGAACCACTGAGCTAAATCTCCGGCCCTATTGTCTGAGTTTTAAAAATTTTCACTTCACTTTCATATTTACACAAATTTCACTAATTTGCATCTCTGAGGTTCCTTTTCTTGACAGCTGCCAGAGCTAAAGAATACTTACACCTTTTTCAAAATTAGGTTAATGAGCTTGTATTTATTCAACCAACTGGCCAACACAGTTTACAGTGAGGACAGATTTTTGTTGTTGTTTGGGTGATACCTTTCATGGGATCAACAGGGCTGTAGAACAGTAGGCGTGGAGACTAGTAGGTCTGGTTTATTTCTGCAGTACAAGCACAGCGAGTGAAGAGGAGGGTGCCCAGCTGCATTGATGGGTATACTTGCCTAGTGAAAGTATGCTTAGGGCTGGCCATGCCACCAGATAAAGGGAGGAAAGCCCTTTTTTGTGTCTTTTCTACTTTCAGCATTATGTTTTCACTCAAGATCTATAATTCAAGTCAGAAACATTCATATTGAGGAATGACATCAGCCTCTGAGGGCTGTGTGGGTGAATAGGCCTTTGTCAGGAGATACAGTCACCTCCTAAGCCTACAACATAGGCACAGTATTTTTGGAAAACTGTCTTCTGGGGTCTAAATAATGCACTTTCTTATAATTTTTTTTTGAACTAGGGATGAAGCCATAGGGCTTTTGCACTGAACTACAGCCCCAGGTCTCTTTATTTAATTTATATTTTCTTAATTTGAGATAGGGTATTGTTGAGTTGCTAACTTGCCCAGGCTGGACTTGAATCTCTGATCCTCCTGCCTCAGCCTCCCAGAGTTCCCTAATGAGCTTTTCGATCAATCCATTTGAGAGTTGGAGACTGGATTATATTTAGAATTGTAATTTATGTGTTAATTTAAAAATTCTTTTTAAATGCTTTTTTATTGGTACATTTTATTGGTAAATTATAAATATACTCCATATTGAGAATTTGTACTAATATATGACACAATTTAATTCTCACTTTTCCCCTTCCCCTACCCACGCTACTGTCACCCTGCACCCCTATATACACAAGCTTTGTTTCCTTTTTTTAGCATCAATCTTTTTCTTTCCTCATTATTTACCCCTAAACTCCATTTCCCTTAGAATATTTACTATTTCACAATATCTAAAATGAGTTATTTCAACCATCTGTATACTTAGCCCATGTCTCCTTGGGTAGTTTTGTGTTTACTTCAGGCAAACTCCCTATTGGAAAACAGTTAGGGGAGTATACAGAGCCTTACAAAATTTAATACATTAGAAAGTGAAACATGATTTTAAAAAGTTTTTCATCTTTTAGGGTTTTACTGTGCTGACTCACCTCTGTTAACGAGAGTGATCGAATTAATTAATGGGAGTGATCCCCTCTCCCATCCAGTGAGTTTAGGGTAAATTGTTCAGCCGAGGTCCCCAGAATTCCATTACAGATGAACAGACTAGTAAATCTCCCTTCTTATTTCCTTCAAGGTATTGCACAGCGATGCACAGCCATCAAGTACCACTTTTCTCAGCCAATCCGCTTACGAAACATTCCCTTCAATCTAACCAAGACAATTCAGCAAGATGAATGGCACCTGCTTCGTAAGTAATTCCAGAAAAGGGAAAGGGTCCAAGAGGAAATAATGTCTTTCTGAACAAAAAAATCTTCCTGCCACCCTCTCAGGTTTGGACTAAAAGAAGCTGAATGTGCATGGGTCTCTGGGTCCAGCTAGACTTGGTCAGAGATGCCTTGAATCCTTTCCCCTGCTGTGGCATGACTTCCTTATAAATCAGTGTGAACATCAGGCATGAGGGTGTGGGAGACAGTGCGGCATGCCCTGCTGCCTGGGTGGCATCAGTGCCCAGGAGGTGATCGAATTTTCTTCACACGGTTGTCACGCACAAGCACCTGCAGTTCCACTTGTCTTTAACCAAAAAGATGATACCTTTGGTGCTCCTGTGTTTTACTTATACAATATTTATTTCAGCTGTTGGGTTTATGTCAGATGTTGGCATTTCTGCTGGAGTACAGGGAAATGTGAAACTCTAGAAAGGATTTATGGGATTGAGAAAGGATCTTCAGGAACTAAAGAGTGCTGATATCTATTGAGAAATTGTAGATTTAAGCTGCCTGGTGGTAGAGAGCTCATCGGAGCCAAACACTAATTGCACTCTTTTCAGTGTTTATTAGAATCAAAGGTTGATATTGTCTGTTTCCAATGAAACGTGCATCCAAACCTCAGTGCTCTTGTTGAGTGGCAGAAGGCACGTAGGAAACCAAGCATAGAGTCTCCTTCTGTAAGTAGATGGGTCCCCGAGGACCAAAAGGCTCTGTTTTGAGTTGCAAGCACACACGTGGAATTGCTAATGATATTGCCATGGCAGTGGCCTAGTATTAGACAAATGTTAACTGGGAACGTTAGGACTTGAAAAGTCTTTGGATAAATGTGGTTTCTTTCTCAAAAGCATGACTTTTTGAATGTGCTTTCTTATTGCCGTATTTTAATGGTCACTTCTCAGAAGATCAAAGTTAAAGTCTCCTCTCCATTTTCGGAGCATGTTTGGAGGTCTTAGGCTTAGTCATCTATACAGATGAGCCTCCTGGTTACTGACTTTGGCCAAGTAGCAAAAGATCATCACAGGATCTGTGTATCTTTTTATCTTTTCTGCAATTTTGAACCCTGTTGTGGGTCAGAAAGGCAATAGTTTAGCAATTCTTCTTTAAAGTTGTTTCTGGGTGCCTGTGGAAAGAGCGTTTAAATAGACTCAAACCTGGCTGTTTCTAAGAAGCAGCCAGCTGAGGTGCATGTAGCTGGTACTACGTGGATTGCATCCCACCTTGTGCCTTTTCGTGGTCACAAAATTTAGAACTATCACTCCACCCACAGGGAATTTGGAAGCCTTAAGATAATAGTGGCTGAACTGTTATTACATTTCTTCTGCTCAGATACGATTATCTCCAAGCTACTTAAACTTGTAACATTAAACTGAGCATTTTTTTTTTTTGAGACAGGGTCTCGCTTTGTAGTTCAGGCTGGCCCTCAGCTCACTATGTAGCCCAGGCAAGCCTCGAACTCAGCAATCCTCCTGCCTCTGCCTCCCGAGTGCTGGGATTACAGGCATGAGCCACCACGCCCGGCTAAACTGAGCACTTTTAAATTGACTGTCCTGGCCCCTTGCTCTGTGGTATTTACATTTCCTCTCTAGTAGAGATGTTGTCTTTTAATTTGAGTTCTCCACGTTGGAAATAAGGAATCTCCTTTAGGAAAAGGGCTGGTCTGTGTTTGGCTGAGATGCTAAGAACAAGACAGGAAGCTCCTGTGACCCACCCTCCACATAGCGCGCCCGCCCCGTCCGGGAGCTGTGCAAACATACAGTGAGGCGGCAGCGGCCTGGGCGTCTCCAGATGAGCAGAGGAGTCCACACTGAAGACAGTGGGGTGTGCGTCCTGCCCGAAAGTGGGGTGTCTGTGTGCTTATGCATGGTTGCCTGCACCTCAAAGACATCAGATCTATGTCTGGAATTTTACCTTGTAGGGAGTGATATTTTAGGTTATCTTTGTTAGGAAAAAAAGGAAGGACATAGAAAAAGTAAAATAGCCAGAAGATGGGTGTCTGAGTGTTGAGTGCTACTTTACATTAGCCCGTGCGGGGAGAGTGCGTAGGGTGAGGCGTCAGCTTGGGTGATGCACCCCACTTGGTGCGTGGGTGCGCAGTGGGCACACGGACCACCAAGGCAGCTCCTCATCCTGGGTAAGGGGTACTTGGCCTACGGTACTCCGATTTTAGGGAACGGGTGTTCATGTGCAGAAATCTCATGGGAGCACTTTGACATCCTATTTCAGTCCCCACAGGCCTTTTTGAAAATAGGCAGGGGTAATGGTAAATAAAAAGACACAGTTGGCACCCAGGGGGTTCAGACAAAACCGCATTTCACTGTTGCTCTCTTTATCAGCTCTTCCTCTAAAGCTACATTTGTCACAGCCCCTGTCACGGTGGGCACCTTCATTTCCATTGTTCGTTTAAGGCTGACAAAATTATGTTTCAAACCGACCACACAGTTCACTGATTCTTCTCTATTATCCAACTATATTCTGTGGCAAATTGTTATTATTTTTTTTAATCATGGGAATGGCCTCTGATCAATAGATGAACGGATAAAGAAAATGTGGTGTTTCTACACCATGGAGTACTATTCTGCCATAAAGATAAACTGTAGTAAACCGCTCTGAACTTGGACTTCTCTGGGGCCTTAAGGGGGTGGACTGACCCATCCTCGGTTGCACCTGCCTGTCCTCTAGTGGACGGACTCCTGGGGAGAGAAGTCCCCCAGCCAGCTCCCCCCGGAGGCCCAAAGCCTGTCGATGGGACGGAGTGATTTTCGGACCCTACCCAGAACTCTCTTCTGTAGCTCCCGCTTCCCTGACTCTCCTTCTGACTTGGGCTGTCTGTTTCTGTGTTGGGACTAGATTTGAGAAGAATCACCGCGGGCTTCCTGGGCATGGCGGTGGCCGTCCTGCTGTGCGGCTGCATTGTGGCCACAGTCAGCTTCTTCTGGGAGGAAAGCCTGACCCAGCACGTGGCTGGCCTCCTGTTCCTCATGACAGGTACGCTCCCCTCACGCTGCTGGCCCTGTCCTGTGGAGCCTCCATCCTTTTATTTTCACTGGTGAGAACAGCCAGAAAGTCACATGGCTTCGGTGGGAAATAGAGAGTTTAAACAAAACACAGCGCTCCAGACACAGCCCCGATTTCCCTGCGGTGCCGTCAGTTGCTCGGGTGGGAGGGAGCTGGTTTAATGGCGTTGTTCTGTCCTATCCTTTCACCCTGTGCCTCAGCCGGACGTGGACTCTTGGTGAAAGTGAGTCATTGCTTATCCAGGAGCTTATGAGGAGAGAGGGGGGGATGGGAAACACACCCTTTTCTGGTCTGAATGTCCCTTCACCACATAGCTCGGTCATGGTGGCATTAGTGTCCCTGTTGCATACACAACATTTATCCACTTCTCTCCACGGGTATTTTTGGAGGGTTTATTATTATGCTCTCGGTATCAGGGACAGGTCCTGAATAGAGTAGCAAGATTCTCACACTCTACTGTGGGGTAAGATGAATCATGACTTGTGATCATGATAAAAGCGGTGAAGAAAACCCAACAGGGTGAAACGGAGGCTCAGGGAGGGCCTCGCGGAGGTGAGATGTCCAGGCCAAGCCTGAGAAGCAGCCCGCCCTGAGGGTGTGCTGCAGGCCTAGAGCCCCCATCGGCCGGGAGGGAGCGGAAGAGTGGGAGTCACAGAGGGACGGGAGGGGAGGGGAGGGCAGGGCGGGCTGCGGCCCGGTGGGCGAGTCTCCCCAGCCGTCTTCCTCAGAGAGGAGCCCGGGTCTGGAACAGAAGGTGGTGCAGCCCCACACGGTCAGGGAGAGCGCTGACTCGGCTTAGAGCGTGCAGTGGGTAGTCGAAGGTGGGGACACGGCAGGGACATTTGGCCTTACAGGTGAAGAATACTTTTGTCTAAAAAAGGAGCCAAGAATTGAGCTGATGCCTAAGGTTGGCTGACAGTGACACTTGGGAAGAAATCTCTCCTTTTTCCCTGCACAGAAAAATTACTGTGTTAACGAATGAGTGAATGCCAAGTTTTTGTAAGGATATACCTGGCGTCGGAACTAACACTACCCTAGAAAGGCATTTTTCACAAGTTTCCTCTACCTTCCAGAGTTCTCTTACGGAGCAGACCGCTGCTCACCGGAAGGGGCACTAGCAGGCATGTTCGTTCGCACACGCGGCCACGCTCCTCCCAGGCCCGCCCCGTCTTGACGGGCACATGGCACCTTGCTGGCTGCACACACCAGGTGGCCTAAAGGACAGCTGCTTCCGACTCCCACCTGCCTCTCCCCACGCTGTGCGACAGGCGCGCAGGTGGACTGTCACCAGGGCCCTGCGGCAGAGTACCCTGCAAGGCTTATCCTGTGTGGTGCTGAGCAGAAAACCAGTTAGTTTTTCTGGACGCGGGTGACTGCACACCAGTTGCCAGGGCCCTAGCACAGCGAGGCTAGAACCAGGTGCTGAAATTTGGGGGAAGGATTTGAACCTCAAGCCCAGTCTGTGGGCGTGTCTGCCTTTCCATTCTAAATTGTTTAATGAACAGGCGATAGGGACAGAGCAAAGGACGCTGCCCGGCCAAGAGGATTCCCTTAGTCCTTTCCTGGGGTTTGCCTGTCACTGAAGATAACCCCTTACTTCCTCCTTTATTAGTTGGACCCCTGTTTCCTTGATTTTTCTGCCCATATACATCAAAGAAGTGCAGATTTGCTCCCCATTCCCTGGAAAGATCCCATATCACAATCCCTGGTCTTGTGTGAGAATCTCTAGACTTTACAAAAGGCTCAGTAGGATTAGTTTTGAAAGGACACTTTTAACATAGGTAGTGCCTGAATAATTTAGGATGCTTTTAGTATATAAAACAACTGTTGGTATGAAGGTAAATCATAAGACCATGAAAGCAAGGCCCGGGTCCTCTCTGAGTGGTCAAGGGGCTGGGCTGGTCTTGAAGGAAAGGAAGGCAGAAAGTCAGCACTGGGGGGGAGCCCGGGGGAGCCAGGAGTTTCCTCGGTGCTGTGTTCTTCTTGCTGTGGGATTTAATGTTTTGTTTCTGCTCTTACAAATAACATCTTGGATTTTCCTTTGGAAACACTGTGTTAATGTATTGCGTGAGGTAAATTAGCTGCAGAATCTTCCTAGGCAGTAGCAGGAAAGAGCAGATTAAGGGTTAAAAGAATTGATTTTAATTAAGCAGACTGTCTTGAGCAGCTCTAGACAGCAGCCCTCCCACAGATGTTTTTATGCTAAACTTAGCCCCTTTCTAATATGCTGGCATCTTCATTCTCTGCCTGAGCTTATTAGCCAAACCTTCCATGGAAGACATCAGTGGCATGACAGTGTGAGCTGCTGAGATCGAAACTATGGACTGATCTTTCTCCTTCTGCCCTACTGCCTGCAGACAGGTCCTGATCACCCACGCGGGAACAGCACTGCTGGGGACTGTCAGCTCACATTTGGGAACCAGTTTGTGTCCCCTTTCCTCTCCCCTGGGCCTTGCAAGGGGGAGGGGGTCCTTAGGCAGGACCAGACAAGGCCCAAGGGCCTCGCAATCAGACTTCTGATGTCCTAGCCTCGGAGCTCACACGCACAGGCACACGGGAGGGAGGGAATAAGACTGTCTTCTTCCAGCTCAAGCTTCTGCCCATTAAACTGGAGCGTGCGCCTGTCTCCCGTCCACACAATGAAGCCATTTCAGTAGACTGCTGTAGGAGCTCAGTTATCACTGTCATGCTTTGCATTCTAAATATTTTAAAGGGCTTCTATTCATTGCCAACACTTTTGAATATAATTTCAAGTATCTCGGTTGTGGGGTTTTAATTATCTCTTAATACATGAGTAGTTTCAAAAAGTAGGGAAAGCTTGGACTACCCTTGGTGGGGCCGCTGGTTCCGTCCTCCTCCGCTGTTCCCCGAGAGCGGCTGTTGCCATTTCGGAAGAGCACCGTGGCAGGAGCGCTTCCTCTCGGCAGCAGGAAGAGGGGACAGAGGGAGGGAGACCCAGCGGCCCCAGCAGAGCAGCGGGCGGTTGGCCCCTCCCTGGATTCCCTGTTCCTTTGCTTCAGTGCATCCAAAAGTCTAAACGAAGCAAAAACCTAAAAACTCTGCTGCAGTAGGTATATTGAATTATCTATCAATTATAGACCTGGAGTTTTAGTTCATAACACTTTAACTGAAACCCTTGGGGCCGGACACGTATGGAATGCAAGATTTTAAAATCCTATGTTAGGAAAGTAATTAAGGTACTTGTAGCCCATGTTATCACTCTAAGAAAGGTCCTGAGCAGCATCTTGAAATCAAATACATTAACATTTCTGCAGCAAAACACATGAATATTCACTGTCGGCAAGATCAGTAAGGACTGGAGTCGCCTTGTGTTAGAATAGGCCGGATTTTGCCTCTGAAGATTTCTGCCATCTTTCAGAAAAAGGTTGGATTTCTATAATCTAGGAATGACAGTCTATGAATCTGTTTATTATCTACATTTTGCAAGTTTTGTCTGTCTCTATTCATTTAGCTAGGCGGTATAACTGTGGATTTTTAAGTAATTTATGTAGAAAGTAGCACAAGGTGTTTTTTGCTGGAAGAGCAAGGGAGGCCAGAATGGAGGGCGGGTCGGCATTTGAAAGAGGCGGGGAATCAATGTTGATGCCTTTGGGTCTTGTAGTTAGGTTATTTATCAAGCAGGCTAACCAGAGTGAACCAACTTCTACTCCTTTAAGCCGTTTAAGCACATCAAAGATGGGAGGCGGAAAGAATGAACCTACTTACTCTAATTATATCTTTACCAGCTGGCCACAGGCACCACAGTGATTTCAGGTAGGAAATTAGGTTGATGATCTGGGGTGGAGACATAAATTTACTGCTATCTTGATCCGAAAATATCCCTTCCAGCCCTGCAACTCTGACATCATGGTATCTTCTAATTAAAATATTGGCAGAAAACCTTTTAATATTTTATAAGAAGAGTAGTGGTGTATGGGGGTTGTCAAAGAATCAGTAATTACTCACTCTTTTTAAGATGCTACCAGCCATAGTCAGGAGTAAGGGCAGGACCCAGAAGCTTCTACCCCGGAGCCATGAGCTAGGCTGAAGAATGTTGGCTGCTCAGGGAAAACGGGCAAGGAAAGGAAAGCCAGAGAGAAGAAGGAATGAAAGGGCCAGGGATTTAGCTCAGTGGTTCCAGCACATGCAGGCCCCAAATCCAGTTCCCACTACAAAAACACAAAGTAAATAAATAAAGGAGGGAAGAATGGAGGAGGGGAGAGATGACCTTTTGCCCCTGCGGATCTTCAAGATGGACCCACAGAGTTTGAACTTTCTGGATGCTGGGGTGCTTTATCTTTCCATGCCCTCTTCACATACCTTTATTAACTAGGAGTACTAGTGAAAATGCTCGGGTACCTTAAATATGCAATACTTTGCGGCATATGTAAATCCTACATGGGACAATATGGGAGGAACTGATTCTTAAGTCGGTAGAAACTCCATGTATGTTGGGGTTAAATAACATGTTGAATAATCATGAATCACAGAAGGAATCAGGGAAGAAATAAAAGGTTTCTAGAATCAAGTGACAGGGGAAACACAGCATGCCGAAGCCTACGGGACACAATAGAAGCATTTCTAAGGGGAAATGCTATGGTGGAAAATACACACGTAAGAAGAATCAGCCGATCTCAACTAACTGACCTAAGGTCCTAGGAAACCCAAATATGAAACTAAGACAAGGAAAGAAATGATAAAGATCAGAGTGGAAACTAGTGAAATTGAGCCTAAAAATTACAAAGGATCAATGAGCCAAAGAGTTGATTATTTGAAAGGATGGGGAGGAGATCTAGAGGCGACAAGAAAGGGAAAGTAAAAAGGATCAATATCTATGTGCACCAGTTCCCATGATGAATGTATTTATTGTATATCACAAACATAACAAAATAAATCGAGAAAAAGACCCTCCATAATATGGCACAATTCAGTTTTTTTTTTTTTCTTGCTTTTGAGACAGGGTCTCGCGCTGTAGTTCAGGCTGGCCCTGAGCTCACTATGGTGCCTAGGCAAGCCGCCGCGAACTCAGCAATCCTCCAGTCTCTGCCTCCCGAGTGCTGGGATGACAGGCGTGACACAATTCAGTTTAGTTTAGCAGGTTTTCTTGACTCTGTCTTCAGTTGGATGATGTCTGGAGCTCACAGCGAGTCTGGGATGACTCTTCTCCCTTTGCCTGAGGTGCATGCTGGGAAACAGTGGAAACCGCACTTTGAGTTCTTCATCTCATCCTGATTGAACTGATTATGGCTATGACCGAAAAGAACTTGTGAAACTGGACTACCTTTAAAATAACCAGAGGTAGGCCTGGGACGTTAGAAGATAAATAGTTGTTTAATATCTGATTAAGTAGCACTTAAAATAATACAGTCTTGCTAAGCCTTATGAGAGAAATGAAGAGGGGTACCTACTTACAGGGTGAGAGACCTGTGTTCCCCTACTCTCGATTACACACATACACGTACCATGTTATAGGCTGAATTGTATCTCCCTCCATTTATATGTTGAAGTCTTGATAAGAATGTGACCTTATTTGAAAATAGAGATTTTTTTAAAAGAGAAAATGAAGTTGAATTAGGTCATTAGGGTGGCTCCCAACCCAAAATGATTCATGTTCCTAAAGAGGAAATTTGGAGCTAATTATAGAGTATGTATAAGACTTGCATATGGAAGTCTAAGGTGGCCACCTGTGTGAGAAGGAGAGAGATCTCAGAAGTAAATCAGTCTTGCTGACCCCTTTATCTTGGCTTCATAACTTCCAGAACTATGAGAAAATAGATCTCTATTGTGTAAGCCACCCAGCCTGTGATTACTTGTTGTGATTAGCTTTATCACACTCCTACACATGAGGCACCAAAAGGTGCCTGTGAGCCTAAAATAGGATTCATAATGTCAAAATTGACCTAAACTATTAATCAAGCTACAATAAACAAGATTTTATTGTTTAAAATAAAGGCTTTTTTCTTGATGTCTTTGAATTTAGAAGTTTTTTTCTTTTGAAAGATCTCAAATGGAGTAGACTTAAAAAAAAGCTCATGAGAGCAGTCGGAAACAATACTTTATCTCCTCTCAGTATATTTCCTTGTACCAACCACAAATAGTCCTGCCAGTTCCACAAAAAATAGCTGTGACAGCCAGATATTTGCAAACTTCCTTAGAGACTTGGGGGCTTGAAAGGAGGAGCTGTTTGTGCTCATCTTTCCTGTGCTTTCTTCTCACCCAGAACAACTACAAGGACATCTTGGAAAGAAAAAAAAAATGGTACCAAGGAACAGCAGCCTATGGGGACATTTGTGGGGAGGAGGAGAGGCAGAGGGGTGTGTACTTGAAGGTCAAGAGACCTGTGCCAACCTCCTCTCTGCTGAGTGGATCAGAGCTGCAAGAAATAAAGCAAAAGTGTGCCAAAGTTTAATTTTAGAAAGGTCCCAACTGGCACAGAGGCATATACTATTCTGTGATAAAATAGATATATATCAGCAATAAAAATAAAACTAATGGACAACAAGATCTGTAGATGTGTTACTCAGCTTTCTCTTCCTGTGACAAGATATCTGAGACAAATCAACTTGAAGGAAAAAGATTGATTTGGGGTCATGGTTGCAAAGGTCTTGGCCCATGGACTCTTGGCTCTGCCTCTCGGCTTGTAGTGATGCATCGTGGCATGAAGCACAAAGTGAAGCAAAGCTGCTCAGGACGCTTGGAACAGAAAGAAAGACCTGAACAGCTTCCAGGAGGCCACGTCCATCTGCTAGACATCCCACCATCTCCCAGGCTGGCGGCCATGCCTTCCCCATGTGGCATTTGGGGCATATTTTCGATCCAAACCCATAGTGTAAGGCAAGGGAGACCCGAGAGGGAGAAGAGAGAGGCCTACCGGCCAGTTCTGCTCTTGTGCCCCTGCTGGCTTGCACGTTCAGCATTTGGGAGCTTCGGCCCTTTGGCGACTTGGACAAGAACAACTCTGTTGGTAACAGGGACATACATCAAGTGCCGCTGGAAATTACAGCTGTGCACGACATCAGTGGCAAAAGACAAGAGAAAACAAAAAGTCTTTACCCTGGTTTAGTTCTAAGACCAACACATTTCTTAGAACCTTTTTCTGTTCAGTATAATGTCATGGCAATGGCAAAATTCATTTCAGCAAAAGCAGTTTTATGGAATTGGGGGGAGAGGTGTTGATTTTTAAAATCAAAAGGAATACATACAGAGAGAAAAAAATACATAGACTATTCCATTGTACTTAATTGGATAATACTGAGTACTAGGTTCACTGACGAATTTTAGGAAATATACTTGTTCTGTGTCTTATTCTGGATTACCAGCTTCATGGAGATTTGACACTGTAGGAAACTCAGTAACCAAGCCCTTTGTTCTCCGGGTGAAGACACTGCCTCTCAGAGACCTTATGTAATTTCGGGGTCACACAGTGATGAGTAGCCGAGCCCAGGACTAGAACACACATTTCTTATATCCCAGCTCAGCACACTTAGACATCAAAGGATCTTAAAAAGTCCAAGTTTGAACTCAAGCTTTCACGGGTCACTTAACCGGTATGACTTGTAAAAATGCTTTGAGATACTCAGCTGGGTGCCAACGGCTAGGGGCAGAGTGGAGTTGTTTTTCCCGAACAGTTCATCATTTGGTTATTATATTTGGATATTCTAGAGATCATTTTTTGGTTTCTAGCAGCCTTACTAATCAACATTCGTTTACAGGCCTGGCTATACATGAAAGCATTTGTCTGTTTTGGTGCCTATGAAAAGATTTATATAAATGTAAGAACATTTGCCCTGCACAGGGTTTAGAAAATGTATAGGAGATTTTTTTTAAATGGCCTGTTTTTCGTGTGCAAGAGTTCTTTCCATCTTGGTCTTTCCTGAGAAGAACTCAAGGTAGTACCTTGTGTCCTGAACTCAATTCTCTCCATGATTCTGGTTGAAAAAACGAGCACAACGAGAGCCAGATCGAATTTCCCCCTAAGGTCAACTCTGAACCTAACCGCTGAGTTTGATTCCGCTCTTGTCAGGCGTGGCTTGTCACCAGAATCACGGGGAGGATCAAGTTCAAAAACTGAGGTGCCACTGGAAATCTGTTGCTAGAAAAATGGAACGAGAACTCAGAAGATGAGATTTCATCCTTTTTAGAAAAAGAAAATCACTTTAGAGTTTAGGAGCAGCCTTAGGCAAAAAGTAGAAAATAACGAATAACCCCAGATCAAGCATCCTCTTAGTTTAGAATATTTTCTAAATGCACACGTGGACAAAGATGCAGGCAGTGTGCCCTCACATGATTTGAATAGAAGCAGATTTCTATCATTAATGGCACGAAGGTAATCATTATTTCTTTCAAATTGCTACTTGCTCTGAATTTGTATTTCTGCTAGTTTCTGTTTTTGTTTTGAGACAGGATCTCACATTGTGGTTCAGGCTGGCTCTGAGCTCACTCTGGAGCCCAGGCAAGCCTCGAACTCACAGCAATCCTCCTGCCTCTGCCTCCCGAGTGCTGGGATGACAGGCGTGAGCCACCACGTGCAGCATCTCTGCCAGCGTTTTTCATCTCTGATGCTACACATAAAAAGGAGGGTAGAGAAGGAGCCCAGGTTCTCTTAGGTCTCCTCTCGGTTTTGAATTGGTGTTTGTTTCCAAAGGAAGCGCTGAGTGCATCCCTGTGGGTGTGAAGGCAAATGCCCAGCAAGTAGCTGCGTCTCTGTCACACGCAGGGATGAGCGGGGCAGGGCCGAGGCCTGCAGGGCTGGAACAGAACTGGCCACTCCAATGCTTGACTGGGTTCCAGTTTCTGCTTTCATTACCCACCTTCACTCAGCCGCTGTCTTATTCTGATGCCGTGCTTAGCCAAAAAGAGCGCCCATGTGGCCATGCAGTCAAGAGTAGAGGCATCTCCACCCTTAGAGTGTCCCTTGAGTTCTAAGATGTATGGTTTGTGATCTTGAAGCATCTTTATTAAGTCCTGACTTTAGACTTCTTGAAGGCCAACTGTGCATGCGTGTACGGATAGAAACATTAAAATTTGGGGTTTGCCTATTTTCCTTATGCCCCTCAAATTGCCTACAATTTGGGGGTGTACATATTTCCTTCCCCAGCCATTTCTCATCAATTCCAGCTATCTAGACTTACAAATCAGTCATTCATTCATTACAATTTTTCTTGTTTTGTCTAGCATGCATGAGGCCCTGGGTTCAATCTCTAGTACTGAAAAAAAAAGTCATCTTCAATTATTAATGTTTACATTGTGTACTGAAAACATGTACTAATAAAAAAAAAAGTGGAAAAAAATTTTGTTGAGGTCCTAACATGTGTCGGACCCTGACCTATTTCCAGGTAATGTGGTAAATACTTCAATGTTCACTGCAAAAACAGTTTTGTGTAACCATTGCAACTATATAAAAGTGCCAAGTAATGTATAGAGCAAAAGGAATTAGAACCATTTTATACTAGGTTTGAGATAGATTGTTTTCCTTGAAAATAGAATTTTTAGGCGAGTGGTTTGGTATGCGCTTGTAATCCTAGTTACTGAGGAGGCCGAGGTAGGAGGAACCTGGCACGTAGGCTGGGCAACCTAGCAAGATCTTGTCTCAAAAATAAATAAAACAAAATACAAATGTGTAGTAAATTGTTTTTAAGAATAAAAAGCAAAAAATAAGTTCAACATGAGTAATCCTTTAAAACAGATAATTCTGAATAATTCCTTATAAAAGTTCTCATCTTTCGTAAGATACGGCCCAGTATCTAGAGGTTTTGTCAGTGTTTGTTGAATGAATTATTTAAATAAAAGAATGATAGCTTTATGAATGTGGAGTGATTGCCTGACTGGTCGGTCTGACTTTCACAAGGGCTTGCCTAGCGTTTGCCTGGTAGCAGGCAAAGCTGAAGCTGACCATTCTGTTCTCTTTGTATTATTTATAGGCATCTTTTGCACCATTTCCCTCTGCACGTATGCTGCCAGTATCTCTTACGATCTGAACCGGCTCCCGAAGCTAATTTATAGCCTGCCTGATGATGTGGAACATGGCTACAGCTGGTCTATCTTTTGCGCCTGGTGCAGTTTAGGTTTTATTGTGGCAGCCGGAGGTCTCTGCATCGCTTATCCGTTTATTAGCCGGACCAAGATCGCACATCTAAAGTCTGGCAGGGACTCCACGGTATGACTGTCTGCACTGCGGGCCCAGGATGCTGCGGGCGACTCCCGAGGGGAGAGGAGCAGAGTTCACATCAGGATTCCAAGCACAAAGCCGTCTTTTACATTCCAGCCTGTTGCCTGCAGCCCTTTCTGGATGACTGACTGAAAATCATGCAAAACCTCCCAACCTTTCTAAGGACAAGACTACTGTGGATACAAGTGCTTTACTGACTTTTTCTGCTTTGACTGTGAGAAACAGGGAACGGTGTGCCACGGGACATTTCTAGGTGTAGAAGAGGGACGATGCTGGGAAAATCCGTATGATTTCCACAGATCGCAGAAAGTTTGTATATAACGATTACCCGAGAGTCGTTTCTCCTTGCAGAAGGATTCACAACGCATCAAGTATAATTTCCTTGTCACTGTTCCACGCTCATGAAGGTTCAATGCAGCATCTTCAGAACTTGTCCTGATGGTGTCTTGTGTCAGCGCCCGATATTTGTGCATTACTTGTGGATGTTCCTTGTCACAGGGGGATTCTTCTTCTGTTGCCTTATTATTAGTTTTTAATTGAAGTCTTTTCTCTGTCTTTGTACTGGGGTCAAAATCATAAGGAAAATAGATCGAGCGTGTAAAAGCTAATCCTTGACACTATGCAGTATTGTTTGAAGTCCTATCTGTTGTTCAGCCTCTGTCTTTTTATTTTAACTGGGTTTCTGCATTAAATGACTGCCCCCTTGTTAAGTTGTTTCTCTCTGTCATTCAGTTGTGTGAGCGAGTCTCCCCGGCCAAAGAACGGATGAGAACTCTCTTGTTTTCATAAATTCTTATGAAGGCTAATTGCCTCATTTCAATTAGGTCAGCCTTTATTCATCTTTTGTAGCAATCACATGCTTGTGACTGAGAAAAGATGTCATTCCAAGCCTCCTTTGAATCCTAACTGTAATACTTAAATCTTGCTCCCATCTGTCACTCTCTGCTTGGTATGTACCCAGTGATACAGAGAGATGAGCCCTGTCCTTGTGGGCCAGTGACTTTCAACTTTATTTAGCTGTATATTTAGAATCACTTAGCAAGTTCTTCCTTCCTCTGCCCCTAAACTGGATCCCAGTCAGACCAGTTAGCTCATATCCGCAGTTGGACCTCGGCTTGCTTTTCTTTATCCCAGATAACTCTGATGCGCAGTTAGAATTGAGAACCGTTATACTGATCTCCTTGGCTACGATTGAGCCCTGACTGTGTGGCACTGACGGGTATGTTCCTGTGATGTTATTTCACTGAATTCTCTCAAAAGCTCAATGAGGTAGCTGCTGTCCTATGGCAGCGAAGGATCAGACTCCAAATGTTAATTTTTCTCAAGTCCCTTTCCTACTTGTGAATGTAGGACAGAAGTTAAAACTCTGCCTGCTCCTGTATTTTCCCATCTTTCTGTGAACAGATGGGCACCAGTTAACTTCTAAGCTTTTCCTTTGAACTCTAATGTTAACTTATCCACATGTGATACAAATGCTTTGTGAAATAGAGGAAGATGCCATATCCTGGAAAAGGTGCTGTTTCGGACTTTAATTTCACAGAAAAGGTACTATCCTTTCTTCTTCATAAAAAACTTATTTAGTACCCAGAAAAGGGAAATACATACTCCCAGAGAGAATAAAGTCAGGTTTCCAGTCCACATACCGCCCACATACTGTGGAAGCTGGTCTGAGGAGCAGGGCTGACATTTGGGCTCCGTGTCTCCGGGCACAGCTGACGCTCATAAACATCTTCCTGACAGCTTCTCTGATAAACCAGTCCCTCTGGATGAGATCAGAGACATATGGAAAGGGGCAATTATTTCCATTTATGACTTATGTGGAAAATTCTCAAAGCAAGAGTATTCTTTCTTTGAAGTCTTTTTTAAAAAAAGATCTCCATAGAAGATGTCAGGACTCTCGAACATTTATATTCCACCCGCCAAAGCAGCATCTGAGTGAGTCACTTTTGAAGTTTCAGAGAGCCTTTCTGGGGGCTTGAGGTGAGAATGGAAGAAAGCTTCGCGGTGGCAGAAGGCGGAGGGTTCACACACGAGAAGGATTTGCCCGGAAGCCGGCAGAGTTCACCCAGGATTCAAACGTGCGTTGGCAAGACCTCGGCCTCCTGCCTTCCGGCCACCGCGAGCTCTGGACGCAGAGTCTCAGGCCTGGCCAAGGTCCCTCGCTTTTTGTTTACCATCCTGCAAATGTGAGCAAAAGTTGCCCATTTGATCTCCAGAGTTCTCGCAGGGGTGTTTCCTTAATTGGCTGCACAGTACTGTGTGGGACGAATAATTTTATCAAGATCGTTGGCTCGTCTGCCTGTTCACTCTGACGCATTTCCAGTTGCCTGCACGGAGCCAGACTATTTCTTTGCCTCAGGGGTTGTTACGGGGCAGAAAGCGGCGGGGCTGAGGAAATGAAGATGTGGGAGAGAGGGGAGAGGGAAGGCCAGAGGCAGGACTTCCCAGGGTCCCGGGCAGCCGAGAGACCGGAAGGAGAAGACCACAGGCTTCTGTGCACGCTTCCTGGAGAAATCGGGGTGTGCAGGGAGATGGGCCTGGGTATAGCAGCTCTCAGGTTCCAAAAGCAGATTCTTCACATCCACCTAAACTTCATTATATCTTTCAAAAAAAAATCTTTATATACGCCAAGAACTATTCTAGGTGCTTGAGAAACACCAAGGAAGCAAAACAAAGGTTCTTGGCCTAGGAAAGCTTATGCTCTAGTGAAATGCAGCGAAGAGCAAGTAAAAAGTCACCCTCTTGGCCCTAAATGATGGTACAAATTGAGCAGTCAAGGAATGCAAATGGTTACTAAGATCAGTTCCTTCCGTCCATGCCCACTGGCTGTGTAAATTTCATCTCATGTAAATTTCATTCTCATCTTTTGAATAAAAGTAACAATTTTGGGAAGTGGGGCTAGGGCTGATTCACAGATGTTGCATTTTAAGCAGGTCTGAGGACAAAAACGGACTACACGGGGGAGCTAAGGGCTGCGACGAGGAGCCTCGGCTCCCAGAGACTCAGGAAAGCCACGGCTGCGAGCCCCAGGAAAGCTGCGGGACTGTGGCTACACATCTGGGGTTCCAAAGCACCGCGACGTGCCCCTCGTTGCTTGGGACGTGGGTGTTTCCCTCGCTGCGCACGCACACCTCTGCTTGGGTTCCTCGCAGTTTGCTTTGTGTCTCAGCTGCAGCACAACTTTGCAGGCAGACGCCGCGCGGCACTGACCCCTTTTCCCCAGCAGCTCTGCCCTGCGGGTTTGACCTGTTCACCGCTGCCGGAGCTCCGCAAGCTCCAGGCTGGCTTGTTCGTGCCTGGTCCCCACAAGGCCTGCTACACGTGGGCGCTTTTAAATGCGGAATCAGTTAAACTCCTCTTCCCAGGGCAGAACTGACTCCTTTGGCGTCAGCAGTGGGGAAACTATTACAAATAGACAGTGATATGATGAAACTAAATGGAAAGGGAATATAGCTAGGTAAGCACGTTTGCCTCATTAGAATAATTAAAAGGACTATTAACCCAAACGAACCCAGACATAACTCAAAATGCGTTATGAACTAATCACTGTGGAACATTTATTTGATAGCACAAGTATTATTAAGTTAGTAACCTCCATATAATTCTCCTCATTTTAAACTTTTCCACTTACGTGCGGATGTTCCAAATGTCTGATTGGAATTCCGAAAGGAATGCCTCAGAAATGACTTTTCCTTGAATGCAAATAGCTATACTGACCAAGATCTCTTTTAAATTGCATCTGAGTTTCTCCAGGGCTCTGTCCTTTGACTGAAGGAGGAGAAGTTCCTCGTGCTGCAGGACGACCACAAAAGCATCAAGATGCTCAGGGATATGACTGCAGATGGGAAATACGCCTAGCCAGTATTTTCCTTCTGTGTGCAATCTATGCTTTGCAGACTTTTAAAGCAGATTTTTGATTTTTTTAAAGCCCTTTTAGACCATGTCTGCCTGAAGTCTCTACAAGGGGAAAACAAAATGGTTGGCTATAAAATAAGATCCTTTTCTGCCTTTATTTGCTATTTTCTCTCCCTTTCATCATGCATTATAAAATAGTGCGTGCTATGTGTAAGAAGACCCTGTGGTCTCACACCTCCAAGTGCATCTTTCCTAGAGGGGAATGAGAGAATGTGGCAGAGCCTTGGTGGCCGCACTGAGGAGGATGGGATCTATCCCAGCAGTAGAAAGCAGCCGAAGTGTTTGAAGAAGGAGAAGGATATGACATGATTTTCCACTTTAAGAATATCAGTGTTCGGGCTGGAGATTTAGCTCTGTGGTTATGGTGCCTGCCTAGCAAGCGCAAGGTCCCTGGTTCGATCCCGGTAGCCACAAACAGCAATGCCGGGTGTGGTGACTCCCGCCCACCAGCGATCAGTATCGCATACCACAAATGCTGGGCGTGGTGGCCCATGCCTGTAATCCCAGCACTCAGCCCGAGAGAGGCAGAGACAGGAGGACTGCTGAGTTCAAGGTTTGCCTGAGCTACATAGTGAGCTCAGGGCCAGCCTGAACCACCACAAAGGGAGACCCTGTCTCAAAAAAAAAAAAAAGAAATCAGTGTTGCCACTGTGTGAAAGATGGATTTGAAGGGCCCAAAATAGAGGTGGACGTCGCAAGAGTCCAGGAGACAAGGCACTGGTAGCTGTGTTTCAGAATCAGCTGTGCGACTGGATGGAGGGGAACAGAAAGGAAGACTATCGAGGATGATGTCTAAGGAATTTTTAGAACTAAATTATTTACTAAGAATATGTGGGTTCTTGTATCAAAAAAGGACTAATAAATAGGCAAAAAAAGGAACAGAAAAAAATGTGAGCTTCCACGGTAAACTTTCTGTCACGCGGAGACGGTCTTTATCCCGAACCGAGTGAAGCCTGGGGCTGAACACTCCAGTTGAGAACGCAGTTCAAGGTTCCCAGCGCCCCTTCTCTCCACACTGACCCACCGCTAGCTGACTCCTCTTTGGTTTTCAGTTGTTCTCCAGAGGGTGGCCGTACAGGTTGGAACTCATCGATCGACTAGTGGTGACTGGGAAGATTTCAGCTCCTGTACCCAAGGGGAAAACCCCAAACTGTCAGTGAATGGTGGAGTAGAAAAGTCACATGCTGCATGGAGAGTAGATTCTCAGTCAGCCTCAGTCAAGTGGTTCAGTTTTTTGAAGCTTACTGAGAAATGCTGAAAATGAGCCCCTACCCTGCCTTAGGGTTGACATTTCTAACATGCATAAAATGCACGGGTCATCGCACCAGTTACGTACCAGCTAAGACTCTGACCTGCTATGCCGTGAGGATGGTGAACTTCATGATCAGGCTCTTCAAAGTTTCATTCTCAAATCATAAAACACTTATCTCTGTCTTTATGGCTTTGCCTAACAGTCAAGTTCACTGTGGTGAACTCATAAATACTTATTTTAGAAACTTGGTCACGTTTGAACTGAATTTCACTTTGTCCTGGCTGTAGTGGGTTTAAAACTCATTCCTCACATATAAAACTCTTTATACCTCGTCCCACTGGCTAACTCTTTCATCTTAAAAGTTTAAAATGCAGGTCCGGAGGGTTAGCTCAGTGGTTCCGGCTCCTGCCTTGCAAGCGCAAGGTCCTGAGTTCGATCCCGGGTAACCACATGTAATGCTGGGTGTGGAGACACGCCCACCAACAATCAACACCGCATACCACAATGCCAGACGTGGTGGCTCACGCCTGTAATCCCAGCACTCGGGAGGCAGAGACAGGAGGATTGCTGACTTTGAGCTTGCCTGGGCTCCATAGTGAGCTCAGGGCCAGCCTGAACTACAAAGCGAGACCCTGTCTCAGAAAGAAAAAAAAAAAAAAAAAGTTTAAAATGCATCCAAAGACTTGAATAAAATGTAACGATTTTTCTTCTTCCCAAGGCTATGTTTTCATTTGTTAGTTCTGGACTCTGTTGGGTGTTCAAAAAATCAAACTAGAAAAACAAACACCTCAATCTTTTTTAAGCAATTTATTTTTCATTTGGTACGTGGGAATTGAACACATACTGAACTACATGCCTAGCCCCCCTTTTTAAAAAATTCTTTATTTTGAACAGAATCTTTCTAAGTTACTAAATCGTCCAGGTTCAAATTGAGATCCTCCTGCCTCAGCTTCCCAGAAGGCACCACTATGTCCCAGCTACATTTCAAGAAGATGAGAGTAGAATCATATTTGTGTCAGCTCCAAGGTCTTTGTCATTCTTGTTAGATGTAAACAAAAAGTGGAAAAGAAAACTCTGATTCCCAAAGTCCCATCCAGTGCTGTCTCTTGCATCATGAGAATGAGTTGCTTTGTGAGGAAATGACTCAGCATTTCCTCAGTGACGAATTCAGGCCATGCTCTTCCCCTTATCTTGTTGCCTTTGCCTCAACTTTGTGAATGGAGACTTTTGGTCTCGTGGAAGTGAAGAACCTTCGCTACAGTGCCGAGTGGCAGAGATGTGATTTGGGTTCCACACCACGCTCTCCAAAGCCTCTCCACCATCCTACACTAACATGTCAGCCCCCCAGGACCCACCACACACCGGTGGGGCATCTGCAGCCATATCTGAGCCCCTTCTCCAAAATCTAGACAAGTTTGTCCCCTTCCTTGCTGCCTTTCTGATGGTTCTCCTCGGGAGTTACTGCTCTGTAGATTTTAATCAAGCTGCTGTATTTCTAAACCAGAGCACACAGTGCCCTTTGCAAAGAATGCCAGGCCTGTTTTGATAAGCACAGAACCTCTCCTTACATGACTGACCTTCAAGAAACCCTGTAGTCTGGAGTAGCCTAAAGGTATGACAGCAATTCTAATTACCTGGCGCTGCTCCCCCTACAATGTGAGATGGGAAATTCTCAAGGCCACTCAAGGATTAATATTTAAGTGCGTAGGGCCTCCTTTGTCCTGTGAAAGCAAATCTGCTAGCTTTTAAAATAACTATAGCATGAGAGCAGTTATTCAAAAGGAGGCTAAACAGCCTTGTGGTAGAATAGCAACCCAGAGGCTCAGGAATTTGAAGCCCAGCTTTGGGGATGTCTTGATGTGTGGCCCCCAAAGTCAGCCATCTCTGCAGAACTTCTCAGGAGACCTCAGGCGCTGAGCCACTTTCTAGTGACGTCGCCAAACTCCCAAGCCACTGTGAACACCTCTATAAACTTTTATTTTCTTTACCCAAGTTGAATGTGATTTTAAAAACATAGCCTATTAAGTTATACAAACAACGAAATAAAACCCTCTGATGGTGAATCAATACAAGGATATCTCCCTAGATTTTTATTACATACTCAGGAGACCACTTCATTTTATGTCTTCAAGAGGCTGGTCACTGTGTGGTGACCTAGGAAAAGAAAACCTGCACAGAGTAAGCCTCACACAGTCTTGGAGGTGCACGGATGCAGTCATTGTCACCGTCGCTGACGGGAGAGGAAGGTGGGGCCCCGAGCGCGCGCTCACACGGCCGCCTGCTAAGGTGGACACGACCTGTGTAAGTATCTGTGTCCTCCGGCCGTGTCAGGGGCGCGTCAGCCTCTGGCTTCTCTGCTTCAGCTATGACTGCAATAAATTGCTATCGCGCCAACATGTTTCTCAGATAAAACGGACTTGGGAATTGAAACTAGACCAACTGTGAAAGGTAATCTGGGAAGATAACATAAGTGATTAATGCAGTATCGACTCTGGGGACGACCCAGTTCTTAAATAAAGAATTCTCCAAATAGAGCGACAGTTTAAAGCATCTTCACCAGAGTGGGAAGTGGCTTTCAAGAGAAAGGAAGACAAGGAACGAGGAGCACGAGCCGTGGGGCCACGAGGGGGCCGGGGGCACCTCTCTTTTCACAACTCTGTCCAAAAAAAGCAAAATGGAGCAAAAACCCCATTAAGGTGAGGAGCCCAATGAGTATAGGACACAATGAGTTAAGATGAAGCTTAGTGTAGTTTCATTATTTTTTAAAACAATCAGCCTGCGGGTCTGTTATCCACCTACATAATCATGAAGGGTGTCAGGGAAAATGTCATGCTTTTCCCTAGTAACGACCGAGCAGCTGACTCTGTGCTGCCCGATTCTACGCATTTCACTGTCACGAAGGAAAAGAGAAAACATATTCCCTCAGGGAGAGACAATTGTTTTCTTTTTACCTTTGTGACTTTGGAATGCACAGCCCTGGTCAAAGGAAAGGGGGTTCTCAGTTTGGCATCTCAGGCAGGATGCAAGTTCCTGAGCCTTGGGGTTGGTGTTCTTCTTGAAACCTGGTGCCAACCTGGTATTGGCATCTGGTTCCCTTTACTTTATTGCTAGGTGACCAAGGCATGATTTGTTTGGAGGTCCGCGGAGCGAGGAGTAAGTGCTCAAGACTGCGCCGAAGGGCCGGAGCGCGAGGAACCCAGTAGCATGGAAATGGTGTCCCTGAACTTCCGCAGTAACCGGCTGCCTTGAAGCCTCTGCGTCTCAAATCTATCCTCTTTTGTGGTTCAGAAATGCCTCTCATGATTTTAGACTTGAGCGTTTTTGTGGTTTGCTTTTTAAGAGCTGCCCAAAACAGCAAAATGTTCCGGGGCCTTAGTGAAAAAAGCTATTATGGCACCATGGAGCAGACACAGGCAGTTCTGGGATGAAGGGCCAGAGATATCCCTCACCACTCTTTCACGGGGTCCTTGACTTATCAAGTCTGTTTTGAGTGTAGTGCGTGCCAGAGACTGAGTCTAGGGCAACGATAGAAAATAAATCAAAAAAAGCTACCGCCTGCAAGGAGCTGCCACCGGAAGGGTAAAAAGGCAGACAATAAACAACCTTTCTTGTGCCCTAGGTGGGAGTAATATGTGCTGTGAGAAGAGGAGGTGACTGAGAAAATCCCGTGTGACGTGTAAGGCGGCGGCTAATTAGACAGGAAGGCCAGTGCTGGCCTCCGCCACGGCGGACACGAGCGGAGAGCTTGGGCAGCGGCGGAGCCTCGGCTCACACCTAGGGAGAGAACACGGGAAGGTCAGGGCCTCCGACGGAATGAGAAGCACTCAGGGGCCAGCACTAGGCACACGGGGCTCGCTGGCAATGTTGGGCTGATCAAAGTAAACTACGTGTGTAAATCCTTAAAAACATTTCTCATGGTAAAAGGCACATTGCCAAAATACCCCTTGTTTCAAATACACTCATCCTATGCTGCTTGCCCGCCTGCCGTTTCTAATCTAAAAGATGAGCCGAGCTCTTCCTGATCCGAGACTTTCTGCTGTCTTTTTAATCTCCTCTCCAAAGTTTTATTCCATCCTTGCATTTTGCTCTCTCTCATTCTGTCTCTCTCAATATTTTTCAGAGTGGCTCAGAGCGGTTCTAACCCTAATCCTTCCACTTCCGAGGTCGTGGCTGTTCCTCTTCCTCCACCCGTTTTCTAGTGGACGCCCTCCCGTCCCAGGCCCGTTGCAGAGAACTGTTAGGCACCAATGGAAGCAAAGCCGTACTCTGCCGGCTAGTTGTACGCATCAAGGAGAAAACGAGTGACTGAACGAAAATGAAGTTTGAAAGGGCTGCCTTTCAAACAGTGGGGGAAAATATGAACATGCATGGAAGTGTTTGCTTGAGATTTTTTAATTAGCAAGATTTCTGTTAAGACTTTGCCTCGCCCCTGTTTTACTGCAGAAGCTTCTTGCACGTGCTCCTTCGTCTCCCGAGGGAGCGGCTCCCTTTGAACTCCGCTCTCTGGGTCACACCGGATCCCGCTCTCTGTCGGACAGCTGTCTGTCTCTTCCGTGGCTCCCCGGGTGGCTTCTCCAGTCGCTGTTCTCAGATCCACAGGTATTTGTTTCCTTCCAAAAAGACAACCAGCTCAGTCTGGTTTCAGAGACATTCCTTGTTCTGGTGCGCCACACCCTGCGCCTCGTACTGGAAGATAGAAACATTCTATCGCTTGCTTTCTTTAGAAGTTATCCTTAAACTAGAAAAATCTCAAAACCAGTCTTATCGTATACGCTTGCTATGTAAGCTACTCAGCAGAAAGTAAAACCATGATTTAATTCTGCAAAGCGTATCAGGATCATCAGAAAGGCGGCTGCTTATCATCCGCACCACTCAAGTCAATGAAGAAACACACGTCTCCACCCGCCACTGGCTGTGGCTTTGCCGCGCGCACAAAGCTGTCTACTCTCGTATGCTTTTCTGCTAAAGATGCAAGTGAGGCTTGGGTAAGTGATAAAAAAGACTACACTCAAAATCCCTAAGAGGTCTAAATCCTTCAAACAAGGGGAGGGGCGGCAAGAAATGGTAACATGAACACCTGGAGGATATGTAAAAAGAGAGAACGCCGCTCCGGAGGCCTCCCCTGGGAGAGGACGGCACGCCCGCGAGGCAGGAGCGCGCTCCTTTAAATCCGGCGTGTGGGGCAGGAGTACCTAATCAACGGATCAACGAACCCGCTTAGGTAGTTTCGCAGAAAAGGGAGCGCATCTTAAAGAGTTTTTTGGGGTGCTGAAGAAGGCCGAGGATCACTCCCGGGAGCCGCGCACCCAGGATGCGCACCCAGCATGGCACGGTTGCTCGAAGGACCTGCAACGGCCCCTGCTGCCAGCCCGCAGCGTGCGCCGCTGGTGCTAGGCCTTGAACTCTCCCCTCTGCCCCTGCTGGCCCCAAGGCCAGAGAGTAGGGCATGTGCCAGTGTTTGCCAGCTTAGCTCCCGTAAGGGAACCCAGTGATCCTCGTCAGCTCTGGCCTACTCTGCCTGAACTAGAGTGGCAAAGCTAGCGTTTGGATTTCTGTCTCCCAGACGTGCAAAATTCCCTAAACGTTAGGAAAGCGTTAAAATGTACAGGGTAGCCTGAAGATACAGCTGGCCATTGTAACGCACCTTTAGGGTGTCTAACATGAAGATCCATTCTTACTCCATATTTGAACTTCCAAAGTGGCGTGACGTAGTTATTCTTCACATGAATAAGAACCTGCGTGTGGCTGAGTCTGGGGCCCGAGCAGAGTCTCCAAGAGCGCTTGAAAGGAGGGTTGCAAATTGGAGCCCTAGCCTGGGCAACTTAGCAGTTTAACAAGATCCTGTCTCAAAATAATAAAAAAATAATTTTTGAAAGAACTAGGGAGGTCGGTCAGTGCAAAAGTACAAGAGTCACTGCCCAGCACTGGGCGGGGAGCTGCTTGTCCTGTCTCCTTTGACGGGGCTAAAATCCACCTCAATACCATGATTTCGGAATGATTTCCTTTCCTGTTTAGTTCCACCTGTTATTCTGTAAATTATATTTAAATTGTGGAGGTAAAATGTTAAAAGTGAGAGGGAGTTGGAAATCATTCTACTTGACCAATAGGGGGTGGTCACCCTCCTTTTCCTTCCTTTAGTGATAATTCTGAGGTACATTTCCTACCGCTCTTCAGAAGGGCCCTGGGAGGTCAGTGCTGCCTCTTTCGGTGGTGTCAGCTCAATAGTGTATCCTGAAATTGACTTTCCTTCTTTCATTCCACCTGTGCCACCCTTACTCCCACTCCAAACTGTCTGTAAGGAAATCTCGGTCTCAGCTCTGGGCTTGGTGGGAACCTGGGTTCATTCATGGGTTCTACATATACCCGTCTCTGATGTTTTATAGCAACCCATATTAGTTAACTTTGCGCCCTTTTGTCCAGGGAATCAAGAACTGGAAAACCACCTAATCCACTGGCTTCTCTGCTGTGACTGCTGACGGAGCAGATTCCCTCTGGAAACTGTTCTGTAGAACAGAGCAGTCCCTGAGTGACCCGGGGCACTCACGGTGGGTCACACCAACCGTGGCAGGTAGGAATTTGGAAGTTTCCCTTCTCGCAGAAAAAAGGACCGGCTATATTCAAACTCAGATATCCACAGAACCCATAGTTTCCTTTTGGCCTCTCCCCTTTGCTTGGCAGGAGGACTGCACTATTTCAGGGCCCCAAGGTCCTGCCCCCCCCCAGCTTTCCAGCTTCAGGGAAACTGGTTTTCTAGACAATTCCCGTGAAGAGCCGGAAGATCAAATCCAGACTGCCTGGCATCAAGAAGCTTAAACATTTCCCCACTGAAAAGGCTCTTTCCCTTGATTGCCATAAAAGAAAGGGTACCTCTGGGCGGAGGGTGGTGATGGGGGTGCTGGTGTGATTATTGCTATATTGTAGCTGATGGTTCTGTGACATGACGGGGAGACCAAGGAAAGGTACGGGTATTTGTGACAGGGGGCAGCGCTGGAACCCCACCTGGAACAAGAGGCGTTACAATCTCTAAACCGGAAACCCCAGATGCTTCAGTGAGGAGATGCAAGGTTTTTAGCAGGGCAATAGGAACAGGTAGGAGCAGTTTGCTAACAGGAACCTCTCACTACCAGCTGGCCTCTTTACTCTGACCATGTGAGAAGCAGCTCCACCTACTGGTCACTAGCTGGTAGCACACACATCTCATTGGAGTTTGGTCCCCTGCTGGAACAATTGCCAAGAGCTCATTGGCCATCAACCCGGCCAGACGCCTTCTGTCTCAGGGGCTGGGTACGTGACCAGACAAGAAATCCCACGATTGTCTGTTGTTACACATTCACTCTTGCATAATGAGCTCTTGGGGAGGAACCATTATTACCTGGAAATAAATGACGGTGAAAAGGCACTTTAGGACATGGGTGGAAAGTGTGATGGCACTGAGAAGCCAGATTCAGAACAAACAATTATTCCGGTGAACACTAGCCATGGTCCCGTTCCTCAGGAAGGGCCTTTCGGCAACTCTGCCCTGTCTGCGGGATCACAAGGCTCGTGTCTGGCTACTCATCACCCCGGAATTTAAACCGCAGTGAAAGTTGCCTCGCCTGCCTCGGGGTGAAGCCCTTATGGGTCCAGTGCATTGTAAATCTGCAACTGTGGCCCCTGGGCACGTACCAGGGAGGAGGGGGAGGAGCAGAGGCCCTCCACAGGGCACAGGGCAGGCGACTTCCCACCGCAGGCTTAGAGCTTCGTCTTGTGGCTTTGCCAGCGGGACGCAAACGTTCTGTGCCGAGCCCTGCTCTGAGACGCCGGCCCGTTCCTCTCCCTCCAGCCTTCTTGCACGCCCTTCTGACGGAAGGAGCCTGCGCCTCTCGGGCCGCTTCTCCTCCCGGGCAGAGTGTACCTGGAGGCTCAGTCCAAGTCTGGCTCCTGGGGGCTCCTTTTCCCACAGGGCCTCCTCTGAGCGGGGCGGAAATGCCCGGCCCTCAGCTCCAGGCTGTGCCACCAACGCGTGCAGGGAGAGCCGAGGCCTTTCTGCCCCGCTGCGGAACCATTCAGGGAATCCCTCGTGGCCGCAGCTGGGAGGGAAGAGGTAGCAGCAGGCAGAGGCACCGCTCGGAGCTCAGCGCTGACGGACGCCGCTTCCACCCAAAGCGCCCGCGGGGCTGGCTCGGGCCGGCAGAACTGTGGGCGTGGTGGATCAGCTCACCCACTTCCGGAGGGCAGCGTAGGTCACGTGCTCACCAAAGCCCTGCCGGAAACCGAGAGTACTTCCGAGGGGCGCGCCGTCACGTGCGCGAGGGAGCTGGGCTCTGCCCCAGAAGCTCCAGGCCACGGCTGTGCGCCTTCCCCGGGTTTGCCGCAGGCCCCGCAGAGCCTTCGCGTGTGCTTGGAGGCTCTGAGCGCAGTCAGACCTGGGGCGCGAGCGCACGAACGGAGCCACTCGCCGAGGTGTGCACCAGCCGGGGAGTCCCGCCCGCCTAGGGCTCCATTACAGTGAGTCAGAGCGGGAGATTCCAAAGTGACAGGCGCCATCTTCAGAGATGACTTTCTTGGTGCCTGCAGCTCCTCCCGTGATACAGTATTGCTTCTGTTTGGCTACTCTGGTGGGAGGGGGTGCCTCAGTGGGTCAGAAAGCCATGGGGACTCTGCAGTTGCTTAGGGGGCTGCTTCAGCAATGGTCTCGGGGTGTAATTATCGGGTAGGTTTTTTCACTGTGAACAACAAAGCAGAAGGAAACGTCCATAGTCTACCACTGCCTTGTGCCCGCTGTTCAGCATCGGCTTCCACGGACAGTTGGTTCTCCTGCAGTGCGAGGGCTGTAATGGGCTCTAGCGCAAGTCCTGTTGCTAAGTAGGGGGAAGATGTCCCTGTCATGTGGAAATTGGCTTGGTTCATAGCATATTACTATTTGGTGTCATGAAATGAGAGCAGCTATGAAAGGAACCAGTGGAAGGAGCTGAATGAGCCAGCGCAGAATGAAGCTCACGTATTTTTGGTTCAGTTTAGCCCCAGTTTCTGCTGGGAAATGTTGTGAGCTCTGCATCTCCTACCCTTGCTTCTGCCCAAGGCTATCATCATGCCTTTGCCTTTTTCTGGAAAGGTAAAGTCCTTTGTTTATTTTTTTAGTACTGGGGATTAAAACTAGGGTCTTTGCCCTGAACTATATAGTTACCCTTTTTTAATTTTAAATTTTGAGGTGGAGTCTTTGTAAGTCATTAGGTTGCTCAGGCTGGGCTTGAACTTATGATTCTTCTGCTTTACCCCCCCACCCCGTGCTGGACTTACAGGTATGTTCCACCATGCCTTGCCAGTCATTTATTTTACTGATGTACTCGTCAGGAGTATGGTGTATCTTTTCAACTGTGCTAAGATACCCTTTTCTTTTCCTCTTTAGAAGCAAGGACTCACTATATTGCTCAGGATGGCCTCAAACTCGGGGCTCATGAGGTCACGCCTTAGCTTTCTAAGTAGCTAGGACTACAGGTACACACCTCATTGACCAGCTTTGTACTGTTATGTTTAGTAAGATCAGTGTTTTCTTGATCAGCTTTCAAAGTTGGAACACTTTGGGATGTTCTGCCAAGGCCCAGTATTTTTAAGAGCATGAATTTGAGAAAAAAAAAAATTCAGGAGCACATTTATCATATTATCGCAGAAATGTCTATATGCTGCATTTTTATCCATAACTATGGATGAATTATTCATGCTCCTACCTAATTCCTTCACTTGCGGGCTGCATTCCATCCTCTTGTTCAAGAGCCTTGCTCTAACATTTCCTCCATTTTTTTTTATCAACTTTTGCTATTTTATAAATTTCATCTCTCTCCCAGTGTATCTCTTTTACATTACACGCTTGCTGCTTTCCCGGATTTAAAAAAAAAAAAAATCATTCTCTTGACACCACATCCCTGGCAGTCTCCTACTACTGCTTCTCTGCTCCTCTTCCACACACGACTAGCTGGAAGAGTTGCCTGTGCTCACTACCTGCAGCCCTTTCCCTCTTTTCTTCCAGGTGACTCAGTCTGGTTTGGTTCCACTCCTCTCACCAAAGCTTGCACCGTCTCGTCACCAGCGAGCTCTCCGGGGCTTGAATCCGAGGGCCAGTTTCCACTCCTCTTCCTCTCCGGAGGTCACAGCCTGGCTACGGTTGCTCGAGCACCTTCCTCCCAACACTCTGTCTGCTTCCAGGCAGTCACACTCTGCGTTTTCTTCCTACCTCCCTCCGTGTTCCTGCTCAGTGTCCTCTGCAAAAAATTCCTTCTTTTCTTCCAACGTCTTAGTGCTGGAGGAATCCAGGATTAGCCTTGATTCTGTTCCTTTCCCCCTATACCGTATGCAGTCTTTGGTGATGTCAGTGAATTTCATGCAGCCTCAATACTGACATATATATGTATATGAATCTCCAGAGCAAACCCTTTTTTCTTAAAGATGTAGTATTCACTGGCCTGCTTGGGAGCACCACTTTGTTTAATGCATGATTCAAAATTAGCAAGTCTAAACTAGATTTGCTAGTTTAGATGGCCTCAACTAGACAAGTCAAAATTAGACTGTCTAGACCATCAAGTCTAAAACTGAACTTCTTATTCTCTACCAACAATTCTGTTATTCCAGGTGCTTGGCCGAATTTTTGGCAAGACATTTGTTTCTTCTGTATTATACCACACAGCCAACACGTCAGCAGGCACTGCTGGTTCTACCTTCAAAATAGATCCGGAACCTACATCTCCTTTGCGTCTACTGCTGCTGTGCTGGGCTGAGCTACCATTTTCTTTGCCTGGAATACTGCAATAGATTTCCAGCTGGTGTCTCTATTTTTGTCTTTTCTTCAACATAATCAATTTGTGGTGCATGAGTTACAGTGATCCTTTCAATGTCTATTAGAGACACTTTTCAGATACTGCTTTGGCCTACTTGCCCAATTGTCTCCACAATTTTTTTTTTGATCTCATACCGATTCTTGGCTCTCTCTATCTCTGTTTCTCTCTCTGTAGGACCCTGTCTTCCTTATTGAGATCAGGAGGCCCATTGCAATTGTAGTGTCCTTCCTGGCTCTCCTGCCTAGGAGCAGTTTCCCTCATATTCTACGAATTTCTCAATGCTCACAAAGGTCTTGCCCTCATGTCCTCTGGGCTTCTGGGGGACAGTTGAAGGATGGGTATCATAAATCCATTCTGCTCTGTGAGTCTTTTGGATTTCTTCCTCTGTTTATCTAGAGTTCTGGCCTTCACCTTGAAGGTACTCGGGGTCACCACTGAGTCCAGTTTCATTTGACTGACTGGTGATGTTGTTAAAACTCCTCCAGTTGCTCATGTGAACACATCCAACCCAGCATTTGTTTGCTGAGTGCATATCCATCCTAATACAGCCCCAGGTATTTGCTAGGATTTTTGTCTTAGAAATTAGAAAGAAATCGTGCAAGCCTTTCCCCTCCTTGTCCCTAAATCTGCTAGGATGTGATTTTACTTACAGTCCTTGAAGCAATGAGCCATGAGCATATGAAAGAAACTGGTTTTCCCTTGCAGGACAATCCAGGCTCCCTGTTAGCATCTTCTAGAAGAGCTTCATCCTTCAAAGAGGCTGAGCTGCTACTGCTGGTCCAGGAAGGTAAGTGGGGCTAGAGGCATTGAAGTCACCTGTGTTCCCATTCTAATTCTCAAGGTCTTCATTTTCCTTATCCAAACAACAATTTTCACCTAGGAAACCTAGGTAGTCTGTGAATTCATTGATTTCAGTAATTCAGCATTCACAGGGTCAAACTCTGGAGTTTTTTCCCAGCTCTCTTAGTCCAGTGCTACCAGAAGTAAGAGGTCCCTCGGCAGTTGTACTAAATGCCTGACATTTCCTACTATGCCTTAGACTAGTGTTTCTCAACTGGGGCATTGTTGAATTCATGTTGAATTAATTCTTTGTTGTCAGGTCTGTTCTGTGCATTGTGAAATGTTTAATGGTATTCTTGGTCTCTATTCAATGGATTTCTGTTCTCTTTCTTCTTTCCAAGTTATAGCAGCCAAAAATATCTGTAGACACTGCCACATGTCTCAGGGCGGCAAAAGCTCTCATGGCTGAGACCGCTGCATTCACTCACGGACCAAGGACTGCAGAATCGTGCTTTTTCTCTGGGCTGTAAAATTCTTCTGCTAAAGCAGCTCACTCCACAGCGCTTGTTTTCCTTAGGTTCTGGATACTTCCTTTGGAACAGGGACAGTGCGGGGATAATGAACTGTCTCATCACTATCGCATGTCTCCGTTCTCTATGATACTAGGTGCAAGCTGTCTTTAACCCAACTAGGCCTGATAACCAGTAACAAATCCACATTTCTGGGAGCTTGTTGCTTGAATTGCCTCAGAATATTTATCACCATATTAAGATTCTAGCTGTTGACAAATCTAGACAGTTTTAGCAAAAAATGAACTGAAGATTTGTAGGAAGCTCCCAGCATTCTCTAGGAAAGCCAGAGAGCCAAGGGCAGAGGTGTCCAGCCAGGGGCACGGCCGAAGCTCCAGGACAGGCGTGTCCTTGTGACTTTGTTGCTTTCGCGGCCAGGTACAAATGCCGAGTGTCATAGATGTGAATGCACCTGGGTACCGGGTAGAATAAAGAGCAGGCTCTGGTTGGAAAGCAACCTTTAGGGCTTCCACTTTGGAGAAGTAAGACTCACAGGGCAGGAGCTGTCCCAGAAACAGGAAGATGCTCAGCTGGTCCTAACCCAGCCAAGCTCGAGTACGTGGATCAAGGTATTGACAAAACCTTGACTCAGAGCTTGTATTTTAACCAACTTTGTTTTTCTCAAGTAGCAAACAGAGGAGACACTGAATTTCCTCAAATGAGGGTAAGGTGACAATGCTTTTTGGGAAAAAAAAGTACAAACTTCATTTTCCATCACGGTGAGGATACTGGCTTTACTCATGTTGCTATTATTCTCACTGATGTTCCATATAATGTGTCGTGTAAAAAGACTTTCAAAATTATTTTCATTTCAATAGAGAAGAAAATGAAAGGTCATAAAATCAAGTTTAATATCAAAAGAAGTTACACAGCAAGGTTTCTACACTTCTAAAACTACGATAGGTCAAAAACCTGTCATCCAGTCATGGGAAGACCTGGACACTGTCACTTGGAAGCTGGAGCTTCCGCCCGGCTCAGCGCACGGCGCAGCAGGTCCTGCCGTACTCTGGCCGAGCTTCAGAGCCTCTCAAAGCACTCAGCAGCTGCCCTGTACTGATCACTAAGCACTCTGGGGTACCGCACTGAGCAGCGCGTCAGTCAGCCGGGCCATGTCTTCAGGAAGAGGGTGCCCTGGAACTCGGGTGCCCTGACGAATCCTGAAGCCAACAGGACTCCTGAGAGGACTTCTTAAGGACTTGCACCCTGCCTAGGGGAGAAAGTCCATTGCAGTCCGGAAGTTGGTGACTTCTTATATTTACATATGAAAGCATTTGTTTTTCCCAGGCTAATTTCATACCATTCTGTGAGCACCAAAGAGCCAAATGGCAGCGTCTTCTCTAAGCACTCCGGGTTACCAGCTTCACAGGAAGACATCACTCTCTCTGACGTGCCAGTGTTTCGTTCGGGATTTGAACGCTCCTTAAGTCCAGGCTCATCAGTGTGGGTGCCCTTGAAATCCAAAGGCGTGAGGCTCCCCGCACAGTCTTTGAGGAGCCGGTGATGGTCTACGCTCAGCAGTAACACAATGGTTCCATCAACACGCAGTACTCTGGGGCAAAGAATGATAATTGGAATGAATGCATTTTTCCTTTTAGAAAACAAACAATCTTGCTTTATTTAAAATAGCTGTTTTTATTTTGAAGTTTAATTTTATCTAATTAAATACAAGGATTTTTTGATAATTAGGTAGTGTCTTCCACAATGCATATTCATTATAGTAATTATGGAATCTCTAGTACAAATCTGCTTTAATTATCTATTTTTACTCTACTTAAAAGGCAAGCTTCAAAGTAATTTGTAGTCACATTCAAATAAATATTTCTAGGGAGAAGGCGAGTGACAGAAGCCTACAAAATCAGCATATTCAAGAAGGCAGGAGGCCGATGGCAGAGGGAAGTCACCAGGAAGTTGGGACATAAAAAAGGGACGGGAAGGGAAGATCAGACAAACCAGGGCAGCCCTGGAGGTGTCAGCTTTTTGAGAATTCATTTATTTGTGTGGAAATGCGAGCGCCAAGATGTCACCAAACAATGGAAACGGAGTGCTAAATATACGTTAGTGCTCAGAAACAAAAATAGGGGTAAGACAGAGGTAACTACAGACACTATCAATGTCTCCAAGTTCAGGATCTCAAATTGCACAATTTCAATTGAGTTGAGCAGATAAGGAAATAGGGTGACAGCTCGAGGCCCAAGAGTCAGAGGGAAGCTTTGGTAGCTTCTGCTCATCTAGTGCACGAGTGACGCAGAGAATTCCGTCTCCAAGCTCTACCACATACTCATCTGTTTCATTCATGTTTTGCTTGGGCTGCAGGGCCAGCTGCCGCTAGGCGGTCAGGCCCGCTTCTGGGCCGGGTACTCTGCACTCTCCGGTCTCAGCTCCCACACAGGAGATGGACGGAAACTCCGCTGACTCTGCAGCTGCCTTAGTGTGCCGCAAACGAGCGCCAGACTCCGCCCCGTGGCCCAGGAGACCCCGCACCGCCTGACCTCAGCTGCCCGTCCAACCCCATCGCCTCATCGCCGGCCACTGGCCCCTGCGCAGACAGGCCTCGCTCTTGCTGTCCGCCCCGCATTCAGACCGATTCCCGTGAGGCTTTCCACGTCCTCAGGTTCCAGGCTTCTGCTAGCACCTCCGTGGAGGGGCCTGCCTGACTCCCTCCCGAGGGGAGCCTTCGTTTTCCTCACTCCCTGGCAAAGCATCCTGTTCACTGCCTGCGTCCTACCAGTCTTGACTGGCCGCGGTCCTGCGTGTCTGCACCTTGGTGACCTGCGTTCCCTCACGGGACGGTCGGGCCTGCCTGTGCCACTCGCCGCCGTGTCCGCAGCACCTGCAGCAGTCCGCGGACGAGCCCCCAGGAAGGCGGAGAAGAGAATGAGCAGTGCGCAGAGCGCGGCCTGCAGGATGTGACAAGGACGCCTGGCAGCAGGCCGGAATGCGGAGAAGGGCAGAGGCCAGGTGCTCCCGGAGTGGAGACTAAAATAAACCAACATCCATAAGCGCCCAGAAGAAAATATAATAATAGATGAGATATAACTTCCATCTGTACTGTGTAAGCAAAGATAAAGACTGTGCTACTGAGGAAGCTGAGATTCTTTTTTTTTTTTTTTTGAGACAGGGTCTTGCTTTGTAGTTCAGGCTGGCTCTGAGCTCACTATGTAGTCCAGGCAAGCCTCAAACTCAGCAATCCTCCTGCCTCTGCCTCCCGAGTGCTGGGATTACAGGCATGAGCCACCACGCCCGGCCCTGTGGTATGTGGTATTGATTGCTGGTGGGCGTGAGTCTCCACGCCCAGCATTGTATGTGGTTACCGGGGATTGAACTCAGGACCTTGCACTTGCGAGGCAGGCGCCGGAACCACTGAGCTAACCCTCTGGCCCAAGGTGAGATTCTTGAAAAATGGAAATTGGTGTAACATTTTTGAGACAGTAGTTTAGCAATAACATCAAAAATAAAAAATATGTAAGCTTCGACCCAGCAACCTCACTTCTAAGAAATTACACTCAGAAAACACAGTAGCAGGAGGAAAGAGTGAAAGTGAGGGCCGCGAGGATTTACAGAGCGTGCACGATGTGCTGGGCGCTGCAGTGGAGGCGCTGTATTATTTACATTTAACCCCTGATTAGTTTTTTCAAGTAAACACTCTTAGCATTGTCATTCTGCAGGTGAAAAATTGAGGCATTGTGCTCTTAAGCAATTTGGGCGAGTAAGTTTGAAAAACTGTGTTCAGTGCATTCTTTTCTATTTATTGCATTGTTCTTGCTTACAATAAAAAGTTGAGAATGGCCTACGTGTTCAACTCTAAGTACAGCTTACATAATAGTACATTAAATATAATAGCATGGCAATCACTGAAAATTATGATGTGCAGTAAAATGATCAAAACGGAGACTCAAGACATATTACTGAGTGAGAAAAAGGCAGGTTATGGTGCAGTAAAATAAGGAGGATTCTACTTTGTACAATTGAAAATATATATCTATTCATGTATATATACAAGGTCAGATAATAAGACATTCACCAATTTACTAGAAATTTTTTCAAATAAGGTAGAGAATAATGGAGTAAAAATCATTTTAAATTCTGCTACTCAAACAGTTTTGATTAATATCCTTCTAGGCATCTTCCCAAGTACATATAAACATAATTTCTTGCTGAAAAGCTATTCAGAAATTAAAAGTAACATTTTCCAGACTGTCTTTCTCTCAATATGGGTGTATGTGTGTTTCATGGTAATGCTGTTATTTCTTGAAAAAAAATTTTGTAGCCAGTCTGTTGAAGAAATTGTTATCAAATAATATAAAAGATTTTTCTTTTGCACGTGAACCTGCAGGCCCAGTGAGGCGTAGATTCCACAAACTGCCGTAAATTACGGGACCCTGGAGCACCTCGCTCCCCAGCCGCAAACCCTCCGCTCAAGGCAGCCTGGTGCGCTCAGCGTTCCCGAACACACCTGCGGCTCTGAGACTCACTCCACGGTACTGAGTGCACATCCGGATGCGGCAAACATCAAGGGGTCTCCCGTTTAAAATTGTCCCTGATAGACTGTACTGAACTCGTGCCCCTCCTCTGGGACCACACCGAGCCTTGGGGGCCCACAGAGCTCTCTCCTTCCTTAAGTTCAGTGAGTTGAATCCCTCTTTCTGATCACGTGTTTTACATGGTTACCTATGAGAAGGAAGCTCAAATGGTTCAAATACTGTCGTTTCCTCAGTTTCTCACAATGCTCTGTACCCAGGAAATGGTTAACCTTTAAATAAATCTGAAGGGAAATAACCGAGTTGAGTGTCCATGGCTCAGGCCACCCAAGTCCCTACTTACCGGACAATGTTTAATTCTCATTCCGTGTGCTTGAAAAGTCCACGAAACAAACACCTCCATTATGAACAGGTTCGCTGACCTCTTGCACGTTCCCCTATTTTTACTAACACAAGTCTCCATCTCTTCTGACTTCCAGCTAGACCCTTAAACTATCAGTAAACCACTGAGGAAAAGGTTAACTTTACTGAGATACTTACATATATCCTCACCTAGTTCTCAAGAGGATTTGAAATGGGTTACAGTAAAAACTCAGGTAAATGTGAACATACTGCATATTGCAGGTTTCCAACACTGGTTGAAGACCTTTTATCTACTGAGTCTCCTGAACAATGCTAAAAGGTAAGTGTCATGATTTAAAGATTATGCACATAGTAGTTACGCAGTTTGGCTATGAATGAAGGATTATTAAAATGACAGAGCTGAGGGAAACCATAGGGGAAGAAGGCAAGAAGGAAAATTAAAAATTAAAGAAAAGGAAAAATGGAAACAAAGCTTATATATACAGGGAGGGGTAGAGGGATTGAAGGGAGGGCAGGGGAATGGGAAAAATAAGAATTAAGACATATCCTGTATAGGTACAAATTCCCAATGATGACTGTGATCATAATGTATACTGAAAATATATCAACAACTCAATTAAAAAAATAAAATCATAGAGGCAAAACAAACTCAGGCAGCCTAGCTCCATAGTCTGTCCTTTTACCCACTGTAACATGCTACATACAACTGACTATATAACTCTTTAAACCACAGGGAAAAATCAGGTCATGACGACTGGAAGAGGGTGGAAAAGAAGATGTCACAGGAAAAGGAAATCTCTTCTATTCAAACACATTCACTTGGAGCTGGTCCTAGCGAGGTATTCTAACTGCTGGAATTCTTGACTATTCATCTCTGACTTTCCGGTAAATATTTAAATTTATTGCCAAGTGTGAGGGCAGACAAATCTATCACTGTCTCACTTTCAATTACTTGGAGTCAGAAATAAAACCAGCCTGGAGAAAGTAAGGCTGAAAGGCCTATCTACCCGTCTACCTGCCAGTGACACGTGGTAAGGTCAAAAATAGGCAGCCCTAGATTTCAAGGAAGGTTGAGTCATTTTTTCTCTGGAAAGTTCCAGGTTAAATACATGTCAATGGTCATACAGATTAGTATCTTATGATGAACTGGTTAATGGTAAAGACGGTGAATCTGACAGCACAGGGCTCACACCTGGAGTTTTTACGAAATACCGACCCTACACCTTATCAGTGAAGTAGAGTCTTGATGGGGGGAGGTGGGGAATGGGCATCGGTATTTTGTAAAATGATCCTGTCACCATTTTAACAGGAAGTCAGGCTTGTAAAATCTTCTCAAGGGGAGGGTAACACATTGGGCAGAAGAGGTGTGGGTGTTGAGATGTCTGAATTATAGGCGCTGCCCAGAAATAAGTCCCAGGTAATATAACAAAAGTTAGATAACTGGAACTGGGAAAATGGCTTTTATAATAATTCAAAATGGAATATAGAGCACCTAGCCTGCAACATGCAGTGAGATAGCTCTCGGAGAGGCTTAGACTTCAATCTAAGAGATAGATTTGCTTTAAATTTCTTAGCAGAATGTTGGTGTTTACACCGAATTGTCTCCTGCTGATACATATGCACACTGAAAAAAACCATGGTGGCACATTATTTACGTAATAGGTTCATAACATTTATACTGTCTTATTCTATCAAATGCCCTGCTGGGACAATTTAACACGAATGGATTTCTTTTTCTCCATCCATTCCTTCATATATGTGCTCTAGGTTCGCTCTTTTATTATCTCAAATGATTAGAAAAATACACATTCAGGCTTTACTGTCTGAACTTCTCGAAGAAATACTTCTGTTACATTATATTCTCTTTGGTCAACATCAGAAACCCAGAGATGAACTATGTTCTGCATTTCTGTTTCACCCCTAATGACAGGCTTGGGCATACTACGTTACTGACTGGTCCCCAGGTAACAGAATTCCGCTTTGTGGTTAGCAGCTGTGTGAACAAAAAGTTAATTTTTCTAGGCCTTAGTTTATTATTCACAAAGGAGTTTAAGTTTTGCGAGGATTAGCAGCAGATGTGTGTATGAAATTTATAAAGGTGACACAGAATAATAAATACTTATGTCATTATCAACTTTGTACTTCAAGCTTTAGAAAATTAAGTTCAGGAAGAACCTAGAAAGTTTCTACAATGCAATTCAACTTTCAAAGCTAGAATATATTTTGGTTAAATGCTTGCTAGCTAAAAGATTATAAAAATTCAACACATTACCTTTCCATTTCTTGTAGAATGGTTTTGATGTCTTTTCCTAATTTAAACTTTTTCCCAAATGGAATGTCAGAAATAATAATATCAACACTTTCTGAAGGAAGTGGCAATTCTGAAATAGAGAAATCAGATAATCCTATTAGAGTAAGGTCAAATATTGACAAACTAAATGAGGAGAAAATTGAGGTAACATGGGATTATCTTTGTATGCTAAATAAAACAGAGTTGTTTATATTATTTCAATGAAATTGTAAGGTCTGAAATGCTTTCAGATTCACTAAAGATAAATGGTACAGTAAATTGCATTCTGTCTTTTGAAAAGTGGTTTTTCAGGTATGATGAAATATGACATAAGTTAACAAAATTTTACATTAGCCAGAAAGTCAGTTCTTTAAATATATTACATTCATAGAATTGTCAGATCTAGGAAGAAATACATTGTCTAGAATAACTTTTTACAAAATTATATTCAGAAATTTTTGTGTATATATAAAATTTTGCATGTTAGATCTATTTACTTTTATGGGAGAAGATTCAAAGCTACCCTTGTATATTTAAGGGAACTCAATAGGTGAAGAATGTTTACATAAGTCCTAAGAATACAGATTCCATAATCTCAATGCAGTGAATATCATCATTAAACAAAATTAAACACAGATATGCTTATTGTCAATTTTCTTCTGAATATTTTCAGAGATTACCATAGGGTAAAACACTCACATTTTTGGAGTGTGTTTTCCACTTCCTACTTCTTTTACTTCCTGTCAACTAAATTAAGTGGGGTATTCATTAGGGAGATGTCTCAGTTTTCTTGAGACAGGATCTCACCATGTACCCCAGGCTGGCTTCACACTTGGAACTGTCCTGCCTCTGCCTCCTGAGGGATTATAGGCATGAGCCACCATGCCCAGCTCAGTTTGCATTCTCAGTAGTATCTAATTCTGTAAAGTGCGACAACATTTGAATAATCCATATAAAATACCACATAAAATTAGTTGGCAGGAAGTTTAAAAACAAAAACAAAAAAATCCCATTATCGGGGGAGGTCTAAACAATCACTTGCTACCTCTTTCCTGTGTGAGGTCAGCAGAAGAGAACCTTGTTAGGAACAAGTAACAGGAGAATGTTCTTTTCAACCAAGGCAGGAATTCTTTATTATATAGCATCTTGGGGGTTTTGCAGGCTAGGAACTGGACTCAGGGCCCCACGCACGCGAGGCCAGTGCTCTACCGCTGAGCTACAGCCCGCCCAGTTTATGCTTCAACGTCATGCTCGTGGCTTTAGGACGCTGATGCAGGACACACCCAACATAAGCATAATTTCTATACTTTTTGCAAAATGACTAAGGACAATAAACAGGCCACGAAGGAATTATGTTACTTATATAATTTAAATTTGAGGGACCACACAATAATTTACTTGACTTCTGTGTAATCCCAGATTTTTCTTTTGGTTTCTAGCACACGGACAGAATCCCTACTCCTGCACTAGCTGCCGAGTCTCTCCGGAGAAACATTTTCTCTTCTCTGTTACCCGTGTTCACCTGCAACTTTATGCTGCAGTTCGCCGTCCTGCTTTATGATTTTAGGAGTTGGAATAAAATTCACATAGTTAGAAAAGACTACTTAAAAAAAAAAGTTCCAAAAGAAGCAGTCATTTTCTAAGTGCGTATGAAATAAACGTCTGGTGACGTGCTGCGGGGCACACGGTCTGCGGTCTGCCAGCCGGCGGGCGGCTCTATCACCGCCGCCCCTGCCAGGGAGCAGGGGCACCCACTTCCCGAGTTAACAGATGAAAACCACGCGTGGGAAGCACGTGGGCCCGTGCCTGAATGGCTCGTGGCGAGCTCCTCACGGCTGTCAGCTGCCTCGGGTTGTGACGGGCGGTGTCAGCTAAGGAGATGACAGGTGGAAACTCAGCGGGCCGGAGCCCTTCACGGAGCTCTGCGGCGTTCAGGATTTTCTTTCCGCTCCTGCGAGCTCCCCGAGGCCCGGGCAGCTCAACCACTTCTGCCAACAGCGGTTCCCCCAGAGCTGGCACCGGGGTGTATGGGAAGCAGTCCGAGGCCTCTGCAAGCTCTGGGGGCTGGAGTTTCTCATTCAGAAGCTCCTAAAAGGGTGAGCGCCAGACCCAGAAGAATCAACACGGAGTAAAACCTTTCAATTACTAATCACTTTGCCTGCCTGCAAATAATCTGCTTGTCACTAAGGAAATGAGATTCTAAAATAGAAACAGCTCGAAACAAGCAAGTAAAAATCATTTTTTTTTTTTACATCCTTGTAGTCCTTTAAACATTTGTTTTTAACTTAAAAAAATCACTTTAAAGTCCTCGTTATTTTGGATAAATAATTACCCTATGTTTTTATCTTCCTGTAGAAAAAAATGGGTAAAAATTGTTTAAAATTCAGATTGATAGCCCCAGGATTTCTTTTCATAGATGTGAAGGACTTTGAAGACTAGCGAACACCCTGAGCTCCTTCTAGGTGAGGGTTCTTTCCCCCTTTAGACCTGCAAGATTGTCCTCAGCAGCCCGCCTCCCCTCCTGGCTCAGAGGACACTCGGATCCCCCCTCTTTCCTTCTAAGCTTTGCCCCGCCTGCTTGGCTCCCTGGAGACACCGTGGGCTGGCCCCTTCCTGTGGCTGCCAGCCAGCCGTACGGGGCCCTTCCAAGCTGAAGCATCTGCCCGCTTGGCCTTAGGCCTACATCTCACCATGGGGCACCTCACGGCGGGCCAGAAGGGCCTGGGTGCAGGGCAGGGGTGTGACACGGTTTTGCCTGGCAGGCCTGTGGCTGTGGGTCAGCAGGCCCCGGGCTGAGCCCTGTGAGTCCTGGAGGGGGGTAGGCAAGGATCACGCACCCTGAGGGGTGGTGTAGCTGCCCAGAACCCTGCATGGGGGAAGGGCCATATTTCTTTTTTTAAGCCAAACTTTTAAGGATATTTTAACATTAAAATAAGCAAAATAATTGTTTGTAGTATGTGTTCATATACTGACCAGCTTCTTAGATATGTTAGTCTCTAATTCCTTGTCATTGCTGAAGAACAGAATTTTTTTTGTACTGGGGACTGAACTCAGGACCTCATACTCACCAGGCAGGTGCTGTGACGCTGGGCTAAATCCCTGGCCCTGAACAGAATACTTTTAAAAATAAAGGCTTGACAAACTTTTTTAAAAAGTAAAACTGAGCTGCAGAGTTTTGTTTTCATGTCTAAAAAGTTCTCAACACTACATATTTTTGAGAAATACTTTTTCTGCAGATGTGACAGTAACCAAGAGAGCAGCAGATTCTGCTGGGAGAAGACACCCTTCATTCTTCTCAATTCCATTTCTTTCATCTGGAAATTGTAACTGTCCCAGCTCTCCAGTTTGTAGCCCTTGCAGAGCGTCTTTGGCAAATATCTTTACAACACAAAATGGAAATAAGTTCCCTTTACACTTTTGTTTTATCATATTTAGAGGCTAAGCAGTTAAGACCTTCTCAATTTCATTCCATTCTAGAATACACATGTCCAGCTAACCTGAAGACTATCTGAAGATCCCTGTCCTAAGATAATCCGAATATATTACAAAACTTTAGAATTAAAACTTATGCATAAAAAAAAAACTTATGCATGATTGAGCTCACTGTCACTTATATCTTCCTTGGAGTTTATACAGCTAGATTTCAATGTCTTCCTAGTATCAACTTAATTTTTAATAACTGCAATTCACCAAACAATTCAAAAGCTACAGTTTTCTGGCATTCCATTTGTTGAAGCCTTTGATGGCAGATATACAACGCATTTGAAACAAAATGCAACCAAAATGAGGCGAACTGTGTTTGAAAAGAAGCGGGTGGCACCGTGGTGGGTCCGTTGGTGAAGCTCTCCCAAGACTCACACGTTTAAGCCCATCTGATGGTGGAATCACGGAGGGAGCGTGCGGCCTGCTTGAGTCTAGTGCAGCACCGAAGCACCTGCATCACAAGCAGCTCGCAGTTCAGTTCCTTTGTGGATGTTTTTAACATTGAAAAGCTGATTATTTCTATTTCAATTGACAGAATGCTGCCACCAGTTGAGATAATTAGGAGTCACACGGGTACCATGTTAAATTCCAGGTATGTTTCTGTCCCATGGATTTGAGTAAGAACGTTAGTCTTTATCATATTGTGGTCTGCCTAATTAATGCATGAGCAGATAGTACCCCATGGAGCTAAACTTACAGTAGCATTCACAGGTGTTTCGTCTTTCACAGGGAAAAAATCTAAATTGCTAAGAATTCAGAGAAAAAAGTCCTAACCATTACTGGAATGGACTTAACCTCCTTTCGGATACAAAACTGGCACTACTGAGCTGTTTGCACAGGTCTTCCAACGGAGCCAACATATCAGCAGCCGTGGCCCCGTTCTGTTTGTGTGTGAAGGAAACTAGGAGTTGAATATGAGCAAAATAAATTTAAAAAAAGAACTATTTAATCCGAATAAAAAGTCATGCTTCATACAGTGATATTTAAACACATTTTCTTTGGTTTCATGAGATAAACAGTTGGCTCTGGGCCACGCGCCCTTAAAATAACTATCAAGTTTTGCAGCGAATACAGCAGTCAGTGGGATTTTGAAGTGGAGGCCTTCATTTGCCGAGCGACGTCACCAAGGCCCTCGCGGTAGATGGTAAATGTCAGCAGGTGTGTCACTGAGGTCTGGCATGCATCACTGGCTTTTGTGAGAAATGAAAACTTGGTACTTAGTATAGTATTAAAGTGCACTTTAGAAGACTAATCGTTGCCGAATGAGGTCATTACAAGTAAAAGTGTTCCTGAACAAAAATTACTTCCCTACAGGCACATGAAATACACATTCAATGCGGCCACACAAGGGAGAGAGGCTGTTCCGCGAGCATGAGCACGCCCCCTCCAGGGCGCCCCGTCCCCTGCTCTCCCCTCCCCTTCTGGCCCCAGGCTGGCTGCCCCGTGAACCCTGTAGGCTGCACGGGCATGGCGCGCTCCGCTGCCACACCGCGGGCCGAGCACGCAGGGCAGCAAGGCAGAGAGGAAGGCGCGCTCGAGTGGAGGGGCGTTCAGCCACCACGGTCCAGGGCGTCTGTGGGTGCCCGGGGAACGAGCGCGTCCTCCTCCGAGAAGGGTGGCAGTCAGTGTCACCTGGGGACAAAGCGTACTTGTCGCCAGTCGTCTCGTTATCGCCCTGGCACAGGCCGAGAGTATCTAGTTGGGGGCAGTGGAAACATTTTCTTTTATTCAGTTATGCTTTTAGCATTTAATTAAGTCATAGATGTGTTGCTTTTGTATGTTATAGCTTCTGTCCTGTGCTAAGAATGTAAATATATTTAAAAAAAAAGCCTAAACAGTGACTAATTGTTATTTCCTAAGATACTGTAGCCTATTACATGACACTCATTTGATTCTAAATTTTCACAATGATTAAAACTCAGAAATAAATATATGCAGCTTCTGCATGTTAAATATCTTCTGTTTTTCATTCTAGTGGAGGCTTATAAAACAAAGTGCACATACTAAAACAGTGGAAAAAATCCATTAAAGCACAATCAAGAATATGATGTTGTCAGAGAAAGGTAAGTCATGATGAGAGTATTATTAAATTACTAGACCCAACCGGATTTAATAAGGATCTTTAATTCAGGATATCTTTTAGGCATTTACTTCATGTATTACATAATAAATTCTCATCTAAACCTCTTGAAGTAGGCACTGTCTTCATCTTATAAATTAAAAAAAATACAGAAAGACTCAGTTTTTGCTGACGGCCACACAACAAAGAAACAATGGTAAGGCCGGAATCTATCCTTGGTCCGGGAAACTCTAAAGTCCATGCAGGCGCTTCACTCCTGGAGTAAAAAGGCATGAAATGCTGAAATTGAGTATTGAGAGGGAGTCACAGGTTTCAGCATTCTGTGTCGTATTATGATTAGAGCTATTAGAGGTAAAGCCAAACGACAAAGAAAATACATACTGTAGCCAGAACACCAGATATGGAACAAAGGGATTAATGTTGTACTTGAAAATAACTCTGATTTCTGTCTCTCAAAACTTCCTGCTTGGCTGGGGATGCGCCCAGTGGCATGACGCTTGCCTGGTGTGCACAATGGGTTCAATATCTAGAACTGCAATCATTCAATCAATCTACCAATCAGTAATTAAGTACATTAAAAGTAAACTAACCATCTTCATTTCTTCTTATCCGCTCAAGAATCCTCTCCAAGAAGGCCTTGCTCCTGTGCTCCATGGGTCAGCCCTTGGCTTGCGTTATCACCAGACCTCAGTTTACCCACCAACTGGCAGCAAGCTGCACACACTCTTCCCCCTGGATTCTCTCTCAGTCACTAGCTGTTCCTTTCCTGATACGTCCCAAAGTCATAAGTGTCGGAGCATGCACAGGGCCTGGTCCTGGTCCCTTTGTGTAGACTCCTTGTGGGTGACCCGGGAGCTTACTGTTGACGCCCACCCTCACGCCCAGACTCTGCATCATCTCCACTTGGGGTCTAACAGTCACGTGAAGCCCAACAAGTTGAAACCTTTCACTTCTCCCTTCAGGCTTCCCTGTATCAATGAATGAAACTGCATCCTGTAGCTGTGTGAGCTAGAAAGCGTGGCTATCCTTTTTGTTCCACACTCCACATCCATCCTGTGGCTCTGCCTCCAGAGCTGTGCGTCTACCCTCTTATCAACAGGATGCCACTGTCTTCCTTCCTGGATTAGTTCGCTACTCTGTGCCTGTCTTTCCCCCGCTGTGGGCCACTCTGACTGCGGCAGATCCTTTCAAGAAAGAGGATTTATTTGGGTATGTGGTGCCATAGTTCTTCTGTTTTACAAACAACGGAGTACTTTCTGCTTCTATTTAAAGTAGAACTTTGTAGAAAATGCCCTCAAAAATGTAGACTGATAAAAACGAAGTGGGGAGGGTGGCCGAGGTCCCATGGACTACTCGGCATTGCCTCCCTCGGGTCACCACGGGGCCGCGGGGTGCGCAGCATGCAGCGGGCTCTTAGGAAACAATTCCACTCTCCTCCCAGCAACAGCACTCTTAAAGAAACCAGGCCTCATCACACTGATCTCTGTCAGTCAGCCCTCGATTTGCTACAGAAACTTGTCTCTCACGCAGAGTCTTATTAAACACCTTGTCAGGTTAAAAATGTAGTCAGTGACTGCAAACACTAGAGATCTCAATCAACCATAAACATTATTTTGGGCTTCTTCATTATGCTTTTATATGAAAGTTATTCTAATATTTTCTTCTGTTGATGCTCCTCTTTACTATTTTCCTATTCCAAAAATTATACACAGTATTTTGTTCATCTTGATCACAGGTTTGATACTTATTTACTGCCAACAGAATAAATTTCCTTAGCCAGAAGTGAAATGTGTTAATATTTTTAAAGGAGCGAGGTATATGATGGGAACAGCAGATGCACAAGTCACTTTTCTCTCACTGCTGAGACCAAATACCCGACGTTCAGAGAAGGGTAAGGTTTATTTAGTGCACAGTTCATGGAGCTTTTAGGCCATGATCTACTGACTCGAAAGCAGGCTGGCTTGGCAGAGGGCCAATAGTTCATGGTAGTGGCAGGCAGCAAAGCAAGCAACGAGGGACAGCTCTTTCCGACCCGTTTGGCTTATCTAGACTACTAGGACAGGCAGCACTCACACCCTTCATCTGAGTGCCCTTCAGCCTGGTGCTGCACCGTGAATCAGTCACATGCTCTAAATCCAGCCACTGCAGAAAAAACAGCCCCTATAACCGCATGAGGCTTTGGTGGGAGAATGCGATGCTTCTCTAAAACAGTCTAAAAATCATGGCAAGTGCTTTTTGAATTGTGCTTTATAGACCCAAGTCTTTGTCATGTCTCCTCTGCGAATTCCCAGGTGGTACACAGGGGTTTCCCTCTCCCTCACAGGTGGCACTCTGTTCCCCACCTGTCCCAGACCTTCCTGGCTTCTCACAGTACTGCTTTAGAACCGGGACAGGTGGTTCCTTCACTCCTGCGTACGTCAGGGATACTGCCCACGGTGAGGCAAGAAGATGGTAGGGGAATTTGGAACATTTCGTAGAGTTCATCTGAAATAAACTCAAATGACATTTATTCTACTCCTCTCTTTATGTTCATATGTGATCTCTGTTTATAAAATGAGCAATGATTCAGATGGAACACACACCACTTAAAATGGCACATCTTAACCTAAATGCCAATGGGAAAACCATAAACATGTAACCTCCTAAGCAGGAATCTTTTGAAAAATAGAGTTATAATTTTGGAAGTATTAGTCCCACAGATATATTATGGGGCATCAACAGTTAGGCCTTCAGATATAGAAAGTGATTTTTGCTTTCAGTGCTTACCTATAACAGAGACTTTAAGCAGCTCAATTTTATCCCCGAGGCCTGCAGCCGTCAGATTGTCCCATGCGCCGAGCAGCTGTGAGTGGCTGACATCTGCGCCCACGTAGTACCCACCCTGCAGAGAGAGAGCTTTGTGTTTGAAGTGCAGATAAAGCTACTACATATCTCAGTAATTAGGAAAATTGACTTGTATTTTCTCAAATGGTGAAAACTAAAACAGATTTTTAGCAAGATTAAAAGCTTTCGTTAAAGTTTTAAAATCTGCTAGTATTTTACAATTAAAAATGCCTGAAGAATTTGGGGATTAGTTTAACCCTAGTTACTGGAATCTGGTTACATTTTCCTAAAGTTTTCATGCAGAAAAGAAACAGCAATTCAATTAATCTCTTTAAATCTATTTTAACCCTGTTGAGCAATAACTCAGAACATTAACAAATAATAATCTCTTCACTGGTATATATATATATATATACTGATTAAAGTAAATATATTGGTTCACTTACACCAAATTTTACCACTTACCGGCCATTCTTTAGCAGCTTCCAAAAGTATTGTTCCAAGTCCACACATTGGGTCTAAAACAAATGTACCAACCTACAGATAGAAACATGAATTTTTATTGCTAGGTCCACTATAAAAGAAACTTTAAACCGGAGGAGTCTATAGTTCAAGAGTAAAAATTCGTTTTTATATTTCAATAGCAATTTTCTGTCAAGTCTAGTGACACAAATATGTTTGCCACGTTACAGAATAGGACATCAGTGTGGCTAAGCACGGTGAGAGGCATGCGGTGGTGGTCACGCAGGAGAGGAAGCCAAGGGCAGCAAGGAAGCAATCTGGACAGGTGGAGGTATCTTAGGGGTCAAGACCATGTGGCCCATCCTGTGTGCCCGCAGCGGGGCAACTGGGTTCTCCGCTCCTCACCAGGTGCCATCCAGCACGGCCACCGCCATGGCTGAGGGAGAGAACGCATGACAGTCATGCAGTGCTCTGAAAAGGTGCCACCTGGAAGCCTCTCTTCCCTTCCACCAGCATTTAACTGCCCAGGGCAGGTTAGTCACCTGGGTCAGACGATTTCAAGTGTCCAGGAGAGTATGCAAAATTCTCCCTGTACTGGGAAGGAGAACAGAATTGGAGAAGAAATCATCCTGTACAGTTCTGTTCTGTCCGATGGACGGGCCAGTACCGAACGTGCTGACTAAAGGAGCCACATGACGTTCCATCCTGAGGGGGTCATGATGGCACCGACCGAGGGGGTCAGTGTTCACACGGAGGCACAGGGGGTCCAGGCAGGAGATGATGGGCGCTTCAATGAAGAGAGGTTCTGGAAGAAGCAGTTCGATTCTGGGTATATTTTTAAAAGGTGGATTCGAGACGAATTGGATGTGAGATATTAAACAGATAACTGTTTAGAATAGCTCAGGTTTTCTGCCTGAGCATTGGGAAGAATTACCTGTTACTGAGATGGGAAAAGAGGTAGGAAGAAAAATTTTGGAAAGAATATATTTCTGGACATGTTATTTCTGAGATACTTCTCAGACTTCCAAGTACAAACAGCAAATGAGTCACTGGTTCTAGGACTCTAAGAGTTCAAGGGTTCAAGGCACAGACATAAATTCTGGAGAAACTGGTGTGAGTTAATTTGTAAGTGGTGTTTGAGGCATCAGAACTAGATGAGATCACTTAGGAAGCGAGAGATGTTAAAGAAAAGGAGGCCTATGGACTGAGCTCTGGTGATTTCCTAAATCCAGAGCTTTGGAAGATGAAGATCAGATACTCACCCCCAAGGAGCAGCAAATACGATATAGAAGGAAAATCTAGAACGCTGGTTGTGAAAGAAGGTGGAGGAAAAACTGTCTCAAGGAGAATGGTGATGGGGTCAAAGTGCGACTGAGAAAGACTGAGAAGAGCGGATTCTGGGGTGCGGTCACGAGACCCCATGGAAGTGGCCACAGCAGAGGCTGGGAAGAAAGGAAGCAAAGATAGCGAATACGGATAATTATCTTAAAAAGCTTTCGTTGTCTAGTAAAAGGAAGCAGAGAAAGAGATGGCAGCTGAAGGGACAGGCACGTTCGGGAGAGGGCTCGCACTTCTTGTTTACACAGGACACTGCGGCAGGTGTACGTGCGGATGCCCGGGGCCCCGCGGAGAATCCCGAAGGATGCGGCAGGAAACGGAATCGAGCACCCAGGTTCGGGGTGGCACAGGCAGGGACATCGAGGCAGAGTACGAGGGCACAGACTCTGACGCGTGGGTGGGTTCGGGCCGAAGTGTTCTTCTGATTCGAATATTTAGGTCAAAAAAAGAAGGAAGAGATTTAAGAGTGTGGACAAGTGTATGCTACAGTAGCACAGCACACACCCACGCTGTGCTGGAGGGTTGGGAACGGACAGAATCAACGCCAGGTCGAGTGGCTGGAGGGCCCCGGGGAATTGTCGGGGAACCAGAGGAAGCGACAGCAAAGAGAAAGGAGCTCAGAATTCTTTCGTTTTGAGATGGCGTCTCACTACATCGTCCAAGTGGCCTGCTGAAGCCACTGTCCCGCCTCAGTCTCCCGAGCAGCAGAGACCAGAAGTGTGTGTTGTCATGTCTGGCTAAGAACAGAGCCCAGAGACCGAGATGTCTGCAGGGAAACCCGGGCACGACAAGGTCTAGGATGTGCTTCGATCAGATATTAGAGGTAGGAAGGCCGAAAAGGTAAAAGGCAGGTTGTTGACCCTAAAGCATCATGGGGTTGGAAGGTAGCTCGGTGGTAGAGCACTTGCCTCACACGCCTGAGGCCCTGGCTTTGATGCCACCATCACCACACACGGAAGATTAGGGCAGGAATGAGCACCTACACTCTAACTGGGCCCGGCTGGCATCATCTGATGATGTGTTTCGAGGGCACTGAGGTTCTGGGCAGAAGGGACACATCAATCAGTCAGACGGGCATGGAGGAGCAAGCAGGGCACCTGCCCTGCCTGGGGGCCCAGGGCACCGGATGTGGGAGAGAAACCCCCACCCCGATGGAGTGGGCACAGCCCAGCCTGGGAAGCAGGCCCTCGGTGGACAGCTGGGTGTCAGGCAGAGCCAGAGGGCCTCGCGGAGAGAAGAAACGTTCTGCAGGACAGACTCCCCGGGCACTGCACTCTAGGTTAATATCATGTAGTTTCTACACGATGGGGGACCATGCAACAAAACAGAGTTAAACGGGAATTTTGTTTCCATTTGTAACGGTATGAAAACTTCTATTAAGATCTTAAAATGTGCCAAAATTGAATTCTCCTTTTTCTTAAGTTGAGTGAGGTGATCTAACCTTAGATGTAGCTAAATGTCTTTCTTTAACCTGTGGATTGCTACTAGTCATGATATCGGCAGACCCGGGATACTTCCCAGAAGTAGAGAAGTATTTCTGTATGCTCCTAATTTCCTTGTGGTATGTGGGAAGGAGAAATTCTGATAGGAAATATTAAAAATGTTCGATAGCTTCATTTGAAAATTTAATTGTTGGTAGCACTGGGCTGTCCACGGTTGGGCTGTCTAAGCATCACTCTGGGTACCGAGCTAGAGGAAGGGCGTGGGCCCACACAGCTGGAGTCAAGATGTTGCTGTCGGGACCCTGAGCCCCTTCCTACTCCTTCGTGCACACTCTCTGGACCCCTTGGCTGGTGACCACTCTTGGAGAGACACTCCTGACTCTTGGCAGAAGGAGGGCAAAGTGACAGTAAGGGAAACTTGTATCAAGTATTGTCTTGAAATACTTTTGATCATTTTATATTTTCCTGAAAATTATACATTTATATCAAGCTGAAGGTTATAACTCGTAAGTGGTTCATAAATTTATATTTAAATAATAACTACTGAAGCCACTGGTAGTTTGGAAAAGAATACATTGCAATCATACCTCTATCCATATATTAAAAGCAAGGGTGATAAAGAATTGAACCAAATAAAGGAAGGAATGAGTTCTGGGTACACAGTAATGTGATAGTAACTCTTCCCTTACGGCCACCTCTGAGCTACTGACTTGTGTTGAGCCAGCGAGGCTCAGACATGAGGCCGACGGTGCTGAGAGAAGCTTCGGTTCTGCTGGGTCTCAGAAAAAGCACCTGGGAAGGGGCTTTGTGCCCGGGTTTGATGAGGACAGAGAACAGCCCTGGGGCCCAGTGTGGGGGGGCAGCAGCACAGGAGATCTTTGGTCTTCAGAGACGGAGGGGCCTGGAGGGAAACAGCGACACATACTTCCTCCCAACTCACAGGACTCACAGACTCTCCTGACATTGCCAAACCCTCCGGGGCTCAGGGGCTCTTCCCTGTGACCTTTGCAGGGCTCCGGCCACTCGGAAATATGTCAACATCTCCGCTGCACACCTAGGAAGCCAACAGAAGGGGGAGGATCTCTTCCGACAGAAACAGAGAATCATTACTGGAAGGGCAGAAAAGACTTAAGTGAAGCAAGGAAGAGCTCTTAGAGATACTGAGATCTTAACACACACCTTTCTGAAGCTGAAATATATTATTTTTAAATTGAAAATATCAATAAGTGAATTAAAGTAGAACATATCTCTGTGACTCTCGTACGTTGACTGATGTTTGAGAATAACTCAAAATGCAGAGTCAAAATACAGAGATGAAACCGTGTTAAAGTTAAGTTTACTAACTTTTTATTACCAGTTGAGGTAATAAAAAGAATGGAAAAGAGTGGCCAATTGGAGAAATAATGATGATGACTACTACTACTAATAAATAAGATGACTATATATGCCACATGGTTATTATAGCTTCTTTTTTTTTTTTTGAGATAGGGTTTGCTTTGTAGTTCAGGCTGGCCCTGAGCTCACTATGTATCCCAGGCAAGCCTCGAACTCAGCAATCCTCCTGCCTCTGCCTCCTGAGTGTTGGGATTACAGGCGTGAGCTACCACACCCATCACTGGTATGTGGTACTGACTGCTGGTGGGCATGAGTCACCATGCCTGGTATTGTTGTATGTGGTTACTGGGGACTGAACCAGGGAACTTGTGCTTGCTAGACAGGTTCTAGAACCACTGAGCTAAATCCCCGACCCTAGAACTTCAATTATTATTGCAACTAATACATACATGCTACATGCCTGGTGCTGTTCTCATTGTTTCTTGAATGCTAAACCATTTGTCATGATGATATAAAACTATGAGACACTATTTTTATCTTTCAAATGAGAAACTGAGGCACAGAGTCGTTACCTAGCCTGCCCAAACCTTCCCAGCCAGGATATACTGGAGCTGTGATCAGAACTTAGACAGTCAGCCTCAGGAAGTGAGCTGTGGGATGAATAGAAAGGATACAGATAGAAGGAGATTCTGGATATAATATTCTAGAACGTTAAGATTAAAGACCAAACTCCTCCAAACTTCCAAGATGAAAGAACAAAGTATCTATAAAGAAAAATCAAACTGACACAGCCTGCTCATCTACAATACCTTTTAAATGGAATAGCATCTTTAGGCAGAAGGGCTGGCTGCAATTCAAGCACTGTGTACCCAGCCAAATGGGCACACTCAGGATGAAAGGGAGAAATCCACAGATAGAAAGGACTTCAGGCTCCAGCTTACAGAAATACCCCAGGTGGGGGAAACAGCCAGCAAAGCCTTTAACCAAGCAAGAAATCAACCGGAGCAGAGGCCTCAAATGGGAAAAGATGGCGTGAAGAACACAGGCGGGCAGGAGCAGTGAGTGCCTCTGGCCATGGTTGCTGCGTGTGCTGTAAGAATTCTATTTTAATGTTTAAGACCGAGCTGTGTGAAGCTAGCTGCCAGCTAGGAATTTGAGAAAAAGAAGGGGTGATTTCAAGGGAAGCTCTGACATACAGTAGATAATTTAGTTCGGTTTAGTAGCTGGGGATTGGGAGAAGAAGGGATTAGAGTGTTTCAAAGGTCTCCTTGTAGGGAGTAAAGACAAAACATTGGCAAGAAATCTCACTTCATCGGAAGAGGGGGAAGAGGGAGAAGCCGAGGAAAATGAATGTCTTAGTGGTAAACAAAGAAATGTTTGTCTTGGCAGAGAAGATAGTTGAACTGTTTTACATAATTAGAGTCAGAAATGTTATAAGAAAACTGGGAATGGATAAGAAGAGTGAAGGAAGGTCTCTCACATGAGGGAGAATGACGGAATGATTAGCAAGCAGGTAAATCGGTCATTCTAACAAATATTTATACATTTAAAAGGTAAACAATTCCTTCTGGCATTATGAACAGAAGAAAAAGGATTTATCAAGCAGAGCTGTCATTCCTCTTGCTGAGTCCTCTTACTGCGAAACACAGATCCTAGGATTGGCACAGAGAGAAGCAAAAGCAGCTGTGTATTCCTGAGAAAATACTCATATTTGATAAGAGGAGCAAATACATGTTAGGCAGATGCAAACAAAAAGAAAGGAGTAAAATATTGACAGTACAAGGTGAAATTTAAGTTTAAAGTAAATAATCAGGAAAACATGATTTAACAATAGAAAGATGTAATTTGCAATGAAGCAATAATGTGCTTACATACCTAACCACACAGAAACTGAATAATGCAGTAACAAATAAAAATGGAAAAACAATAAAAATACAGTACATAGATTTTTGAAAGACTTTTTACAATGGAGTAAATAGGAACATGATGAGTAAAAATAACAGAACACTTTAAACTAGAAAAGGAACTTTTCTTATATATATATATAGATCCTTTAGAAAAATTAAGATCTTCTTTATAGTGAAAAACTTTGACATGTAGAGGCTTAACAGGCCACTTTTTATTATAACACAAAATAAATTAGCAATAATAAAATATAGCTAACTTTTCACAGTTTTTCTGTGGCCAACACACTCTTAGAAGTTTAGTAATACATAAAAATATCACTTTAGAAGTTTTTAAATATCACTGTAATAGAAAACAAAAGCAAGGAATAAAGATGTTCTTGAGTAAGAGCCTCAATATATTAATTATAAAAAGGACCTTGCTATGAACGAGAATAAAAATATTGGGCCGGAGATTTAACTCAGTGGTTCCAGCACCTGCCTTGTAAGTGTAAGATCCTGAGTTCGATCCCCAGTAACCACATACAGTGCTGGGCGTGGTGACTCACGCCCACCAGCAATCAATACCACATACCACAGTGCCGGGCGTGGTGGCTCACGCCTGTCATCCCAGCACTCAGGAGGCAGAGGCAGGAGGATTGCTGAGTTTGAGGCTTGCCTGGGCTACATAGTGAGCTCAGGTCCAACCTGAGCTACAAAGCGAGACCCTGTCTCAACAACAACAAAAGAATAAAAATATTTTCCTTACCTTAATTTCTGCAATAGATGCCATTGCCCAGGCTATGGTAGACCGCAGGCCAGCTGTCTTAATGTAAGTTCTGCTGGCTAAAGGAACCCTACAAAGAAAAGACACCAATTACAAACCAAATAGTGCTAGGTGTCAAACAACTGGACAGAAATACAAATGACTTATCTATTCGTATCTGAGAATCTTTTCAACAAACTCATTTGACATATACTAAAGCATTCTCTAAATTACAGAATATCTTAGCTTTATTACAAAGTATTTCTCTAAATGGGCCCTTGGTCTAATCAGCCAGTGTGATGTTTCAGAGTTATCAAAAGGAACATGTCATTTGTGACCTAGATGTAGTATGGCAAGTATAGCTGAGTAGATGTTAACTATCAAATCTGTTTTCTATTTACAAATTCCTTTTGCTGGTACACACCTTTATTCCTAGCACTCTGGGAGGCTGAGGCAGGAGGACTGCAAGACTGAGTCTAGCTTAGGCAACTTGCTGACTTAGCAGATCAATTTTTTAGATATTCATCTTTTGGGAGGGAGAGTGTTAAGAAAGTTCCCTGGGGATGGGGAATGTACCTCAGTGGCAGAGGCACAGCTCAGGATGTGTGAAGGCCTAGGTTTCATCTCCAGCATCATCCCACTGTTTAACTGCTTCATGAATTCTTTATAAAATATTTTTCATATATCACTTACTTTGCTAATCTTTTCCAACTTTTGCTTTGGTGATCATCAGTAATGATAATGATATCAAATGTGATCATTCTTCTCCCTATACTTTTTGCTACTTTATAAAGCCAAAATGCTTACGTTACAATCAGTTTTATGAATCATTCGCAGGGGTTAAGGCCTGGGGCTCCAAAAGGCATTGGAGTAGGACAGTTTAGAAACTTATCTAGGAGAGCAGGTTAGGTTTGGTCTGGGAGAACCTGTAAGGTGTGGGGGCACATGGGGGCCGAGGGAGGCTAACAGGACCCGGGACAGACGACAACCTCAGGAATCATCATCCTCGGCGGTGGAGATGCTCCTGGAGGCCACACTACGACCGGCAGACCCCAGGGACTCTGCCGTGCAATGCGCTCAGCATGGAGGGTCAACTTCTGGAGCTCACCACCAGCAAGAGGCATTTTAATAACTGCAAGGATTTTTAGAAAATCATAATTAAGACTGCAGATGTATGAATATGAACATAAGGTGAATGTAACAGCACAGGACTTGCCTGATCTTTGAAACATCCCGTTGCCTAAATAAGGGGAAAAAGCCATATAAGTTGCTCTATCATGTAAGCAGGATTATGAATATAAAATGTTTTGAAGATGCCATGCATATTTACATGTTCCTGAGAAATGGGAAACCACTATTTTCATTCAACTAGCTCCTTTGTCTAAAGCACCTATGAAAAGGTCTGGCTGAACTGTATAAGTGTAACAGATATTTTCAAATAGAAACACATCATTTGCACATATTATTAGCAGTGCTTTGCATGACTAGGGAGATATCTGAAGATGTTAAAAACTAGTGACAACCTCTCACAATAGATGACAATGGCAAAAAATCTGAGGAATGTTCATTGAATTTAAGGAACTATATTATACTTGATGCAGTCTAAAAATTTGAAAATAATTTCATAATGTAGAAATAATTGGATATAATTCTCAGGGTTAATTATCTTATCAATGGATAAGCAAGTCTTTTACAGCTTTACCAGTTAGATTAAGTCAAATCATATCCATCAAGCCCCGTGAAAACATGGGCCAAGCAAGGAACCCAAATGCTTTGCCTTTCGCCTTCTCTGTTGTGTCACTATTTCATGCTATAAATAAAAAGAGTTACGTTCTTAAGTTTATAAACTCTTAAGGGACAAACTTGAAGCTTAAAATACCATAGTTACCTGAACATAGAAATCCCTGCTACAGTGTAAATGTCATTTAGATGTAGAAATATCTGAAAGAACAAAGAAAGTTAAGATGGAACAAGAAACTGTATTACCAAATTACTGACAAATTAAACTTTAATTTAGAACTTATATGACCTATATTTTAATTAGAAACCCTGGGGCCTATTTGTCATGTCTGGGAAAATATTGCATGTCAGTTTTTTTTAAACAGAGATAATTAAATTTTAAGTATATTTCACAGAAAATTCTAAGGTCAATTTCTTATATAAGTTCTATGGTGAATCACAGTGCAAAGAACTCGAGATCTTTCTTCTTAGAGATTCTTTTAATGTATTACACCTGAATCAGATTTCTCAGGATTTTTGGTTAGAGACAACTTCCTGAATCCATTCCAATTTTAACCCCAAGTAATACCGAAAGTCACACAGGACTGTCATAGGCTACAAATGCTTTCAAGGTTACAGAAAACTTTTTAAGGTCAAATATACGGTAGCAAGTATATTTTCTTCTTTCTTGATGACCTCTGGTTAAGTTTCTGCTCTATTTCCTTTCTACTTAGGCCAAGGAGAGAATGTACATTTCCTTTGTTATTATTAGTAGCCCACATGAAGTTTAAAAGGTAGAATCTTTCTTATATTTGTAGTATGACAAGGCTTAAGGAATATTCTAACTGCCATTTTGAACCTTAACATTTGATCCCCAATATTTTATCCCCAGGGTTTTGTTTGATTTGTGGTATTAGGGACTGAATCCAGGACCTCACAGATGCTAGGCAAGCACTCTACCACTAAGTTACATCTTCAGACCCCCAAGATTATTTTTAATATAAGCCACTTAATGAGACTCTTCTAAAATTGATATATTTTCATCAAAAAATTAAATGACTCAATTTAGACATTTAATTCCTTGATTAAACATTACAGCTGAAGTTTCTGATTTTATATACTATGCATTTTAGCAAGGATTTTATTAAAATTGCTTTCTATTTATAATTTATACTAAAGATATATTGATCTTTCTTTTATATATTGAATGTTAAGAACTTCTCCCAATATATATTTTTTCTATCAATTTTGCAGAACAAATTTTGTTAAGATTTGATTCTATCAGTTTTTAGTCACAAATATTATTATATGTAACTTTATTATTAACAGTTTTGTTTTATAGATTATTTCTACCAATTATAGCTACTGTTCATTTCATTAAATGGCTGGTAGGGGTTAGTTAACTGCACCATGTTTTTATAAACTAATCTATGAGAAAAGGGTAGTGCTAACCATGAGATGGAGGAAGAAGGAGAGATGATAAGAGATCTGGAAATGTGATGAGGGAAATTCTAATATCAAAAACATTCAGGGGTCAAAATATTTGGGATAAAAAGTTGCATATGTACTAGGTATTACTTTTTAGAAGGGAAAATATATAAAAACTTTACAAAACAATACATAGGGGCTGGAGATTTAACTCAGTGGTTGTGGCACCTGCCTAGCAAGCACAAGGTCCTTGGTTTGATCCCTGGTAACCACATACAACAATACTGGGTGTGATGACTCATGCCCACCAGCAATCAGCACCACATACCACACTGCCAGGCTCACACCTATAATCTCAGCACTCAGGAGGCAGAGACAGGAAGGATTGCTGAGTTCCAGGCTTGCCTGGGTCCTACAGTGAGCTCAGGGCCAGCCTGAACTACAAAGCGAGACCCTGTCTCAAAAAACAAACAAACAAACAAAAAACAATACACAGTATTCTGATTTATTTGGTTCATCAACAGATATTCTGTATAAATAAATATGCCATGTACAGCTATATATCAAAGCAGAAATTATGAATTAGTGGAATCACAAAAATGACTATCAGCTTTATAACATGGCTTTCAAAATGGGATGAAAAACATTTTTTGTTTCCTTGCAGGTTTGCTCATTACTATGAAAAGATAAACATAATCCCATAACCCTAAGAAAGCCACTATTAACACTGGCAATTGAATTTTGTGCCAAGACCTTGATGTTACTTTCTTTAAATACTAGCTAGAAATTCTTATTAAAGAAATTTGTTAAGTGGTACAGAGGTCATGGGGAGCATCTATGAAACCTGCTTCACAATAAATGGGTTGTTTTCTTCCACTTTGACCAAGTGACTCCATTCCAAGTTGTGTGTGTGTGTGTGTGTATGTGTGTATGCTTAGATAACAGTTTCACAATTAGAACTACTAACAAAATTATCTTGAGTTCTACTTTCTAAGGGAAAATAGCCTAATCCTTGTGACATGCTTTTTAACTCTAAAGTTGAAAAGTACAATAAAAATAGATGGCATTGTCTATAAAGAATTACACCTGTGCAAATTAAAACAAATATTCATTACCTCTAAGTTTGGATTCCTCAAATCTGCTTTCCATGCAAACTGCTTCATAAGAGCAATTCCAATTACTCTTCCTACTTCCTAAAAAGGACCAAGTTATAGAAAATAATATATATATATATAATGAAAAATTTTAAGCCTAAGCAAAAACTAGCAGCTTTTTAGAAAAACTGAGTCAAATTGTCTGCTGGTAATTTAGCATTCTAATGTTAAAATGTTGTTCTAAACCATTTTACATTCATAGCAATAAGATCACATTTTTACTTCCTTCATCCCCGAGGTTAACCCCTTGGTATGGATGTCTACTCATGTGTAATCTCCATAGCAATTTTAGGTACAGAATTTAAGTATTAGGTTAGATGATAAATACAGTCACTCTAAATAGTAAGAAATGAATACAAGCAGAAATGTGACCATTTTAGCTATTATTAATCACTATGTTTAAAAAGCTCCAGGTCAGTCTAGTTAGACTCAACCTTTTTTTAGGATATATCTTACTATGCTTAGAAGGTTGGCTGCAGGACCCAGATCAGACCTATCTAGCACTGAATGCTCCAACAGCCAACCAAAAAGGTTCTCTGATAGCAACTATGATGCCTGCTCTTCCCTAGTGTGTTAGGACCTCATGTGTATTTATGGTCTTAGTCCCAGCTTCAACTTTACCTACAGTACCTAGTGCAGAGGAACCACTCTTAGCAAGTACAGAGAGAATTTTAAGACCATGAAATCAGGATTTCCAAATGCAAAGAACATCTATAAATCTAAGGAAACTTAGAGACAGAAGGCAAAAGGAGGCTGTTACGTGGAATGGTATACCTTCCTCTTAAGCACCTTAAGGCTGAGTTAAGGAAAATGAACTTAAAAGAAATTTCATCATAAAAGATTAGGCCTAATGATCCATCTGGGGCTGTTGTTGGTTCCGAGAGATGTTTGCATCTGTCTCATTTTAAACCAAGAGTGACTAATTCTTTTAGAAAACGGGAGCCCCCTCTGGGAGGCAGGCTTACCTGTGCAGTAAATACCTTTCCAACAGTTCCACTGCAGCGACAAGACACTCTGAAGGTCAAGTCCTTCTGGCTATGAGCACCAGCGGCTTTCTCTGCCTCCTTCTGCGTTTCTTCTTTTTCTAGTTCATCTCTTTTAGTGGTAGAGTCTCTTTGTTTCATTGTACCTTCTTCTGTTTGTCCTCCCAGCTGGCATACCCTATGATTCTCTTCAATCTTCTGGATTTCTTCTGACTTTAATTTCTTAGCAATGATGCTTTCATTTTCCACCATTTTTCTTTTTAGTGGGTTAGTGTCCCTCTGAGAAACTTCTTCCCTGTTTACATCAGGTTCAAGAAGATTTTTCCAAATTGAAAGGGCATCCAACCAGCTTCCTGGGTCATCGATTACAAGTCGTTGTACTTCATTAAATATTTTTCCTAAACAAATCAAATCTCACTTTACCTTGTCTTGAAGCTTTATAGATGATCTATTATATTCTCTCCTCCAAATGCCAGTATTTTTTTAAAACATAAATTCTGTTGAACTTCTATATAAATAAAACTTCACATTCATTTGGAAATTCCTATAATTTATCATAAGAATATTGTATAGAATAAAGTTCATTCCTTCTTACACAACATTAAAATTGCCTTAAAATTCCTATAGAATTACCAGCTAATACTTTAGCAAACCACTTATCTTATAATATGTGTCTCTCATCAACATATGCATAGATCTAGAGTGTCTACTGATTTTTAAAATCATGGCGATTTTGTCTAGAAAAACTAAGGTTAAAAAATAAATTATAAAATGCAGCTCAGATATGCTGCAGCAGAATCTTGGGCCTATTTCATTTTAGACCATACAATATTAGCATAAATCATAAAGTAAGGTGACACAGAGTAAAGCATCTAATAAATAATCCATTCATGATTAGGGACTACCAGTGTGCACTGTAAAATTTAATTTTTTCCTCGATGATGAAGGGTCATCAAAATGATCCAAAAGTAATTACTGGAGTTCCCTAAAGATGAGGTGTGTGAAATATTGGAATGAAAATTATATTGACCCCATTGTATAATACTTTTTCCTGCTGGTGTTGATTTCTTGTCATTTGTATCTTTTTTTTTTTTTTTTTTTTGGTACTGGGAATTAATTTGGGACTTTGCAGTTGCAAGGCAAGTGCCAGAACCACTGAGCTAAATCTCCAGCCCTTATTTGTATCTTTCTTGAAATGGTTTATTCTAGGCTGTGTAATTACCCTGATCTCTGCACACTGGCACTGGCAATAGGACTGAGGTTTAAAACAATGGCTGATCCTGCAGTGCCTGACCCTTTCTTTGTACTTTACTCAAGATTTTTACATTTCTCTCATAGCCTATTTACAAAGTTAGGCTATGGATAAGAATCTTTGGTACCCTCTCCCCTTTTTTTGCAAATGAATATGTTTGTTGAAACCATTTTAGGCCTGAGAATTAGGAAATTTTACCATGCAGTATTTTCCAATTACATTACTCAGTTAAACTTTATAAGGTGATAGTTTCTACCAATTTATTGTTAAAAAATGCATTTGGGGTTATTACATATTTCTAAATACAAGTATATGCAACTGATTGCATTTAGCTCTAGAGACACTGTCAGGTCAGATTTACAAAGATGGCCTAGGACACTAAAATCTCAGAAGGCAGGTGGCAGGCCACAAGAAAGAGGTAGATTCTACTATATTTACATGGCAATACTCAGGAAATATAACTAATGGTGGTGCCACATGTATGCATGAATCATAAAAATGTGAAATGGCTACCATACTATTGTCCAGAAAACTCAGACTACAGTATATCATGTGTGTATAAAACAATAGAAACATACCATACCTTTACTTAGAGAAGAAGCAGTAAATGGAAACAGCTTTTTAATCAGCAAAAATAATCTTTCAGCAGATTTTAATTTCTTCAGCATATTCAAATCAGAACAGGTAGTGAAAAAAACCTTTCCTGAGATATATTCAACCTAGAGACAGACAGTAATCCAGGGTCAGAGTAAGGACCATTTTCTTTCCCCTTAGTAGGTTCATACCCTCTAGGTCACTGATAAGGAACCTTCTAGAGCTTTCAGTGATACAGTTCACTGCAGCACCAGTACCATTGATTTGCCACCACTGTTCCATATTAACAATAAAAATGACCATTTCTGTCTGAAGCATCTATTCTTTGTTAAGGACCCATACTAGGCACTTCAAATATGTGCCTCCCCTTTATGTGCAATCCATAAAGACAAGATATTATTCTGCCCACTTTACATATCAGGCAACTAAAATCTAGATTAATTTGTAAAAGGTTACACAGTCAGTGACCAAAATCATAGTTTCTCTTTGTTATTCTACCTCTTATACAGAACTCATACATATACTGGTAGCACAAAACACTCAGTAATTAAATTACCAAACTTCATGCACAATTTAAGAGGGAAAACATAAAGTACAATGCATAGGACAAATCAGGTATCTAGCCTGAGGTAGATATGTAATAACTATCTGCCAGGGGTCCACCAGGAGATAATACAGCATGTATCATGAATAATACATCAAAATTAAAATATAAAATTTATAAGACAATGTCCTGGATTAATCCCAGAAAAAAACCCAGAAAGTTTTAATATTATAAAGCATTGATATGCTGTAGGTACTATAAATCTGGAAGCTACTGAATATGGAAGCCAACAGTACTAAAATCTTGGGGGAGAATCCTGTAGCATTTTTTTTTTTTTTTTGCAGTACTGTGGATCGAACTCAGTACCTTGAGCTTGTGAGGCAGGTGCAGTGCCACTGAGCTAAATCCCTGGCTATTCCTGTAGCATTTGGAAAGAGGGATTCAAACAAAAGAAGTGAATCGTAAGTTGGCTGGGCAATGTTTGCTGTACTGTTGATTGACTGTGTTGGGAAGATGAATGGTGTAGCTGAGGCCGGCCTGATATACGGTCCTGAAATTTTGAGCACCACAGATGGTAATGGTCAGCCATTATAGAATTCTGATGAAAACTGTGACAGCCTTGAATTAGCTGGCAGAAAAAATGACTTTGGAAGAGGCATAAAAGTTGGAGTACAGAAGGTAATGCTGGAGGGAGCAGCAGATTATTAAGGAAGGACTGATGAGACACTTGGCTGTAGGAACTGGAAAATGGATAGAAGCAAGATAAATGCAGCAAGCATACTGCCTTTGAGGAGGAGTGTGTAGTGAAGGCAGGCAAGGCAGGAAATGCAAGGAGCACTGACTCACAGAGAGCCTGAAGTGTGTGGCAAATGGTGCTCAATACCAATGGAAACCTAAATCCTCCAGAACCAACCCAGCTTTCCCCAATTCAGGATGGATATGGTCTGTCTTGAAATTCTCCTGTGAGCAGTGGCCACAGGCTGACAAACGTGGTTCTGAGTTACCTCCTAAGTATCAGGGCGTCTGGGATATCCCAGAGGCCATGGTTTGGATGTGGACTGAGTGTATCCCGAGGGCTCTGGTGCAGGAACCTGGTCTGGAATGTGGTCATCCCGATTGGTGGCGGAACCTTTGAGGTGTGACCAGTGAGAGGCGACTCGGTCATGGCCACTCTGGGAAGGAATTATCAGCGGATCTTGAGGAGGAGGCTGGGTCTCCTGAGAGACTACTTCCTAGAAAAGCAGGTTGTTTAAGAAGAGCAAGCGAGGCTCTTCTCGGTCTTTCATTTTCTCATTTGCATACATAAATGCCCCTCTACTTGCAGCTGGTTCCCTTTCTGCTTCTTGGCCACACTGTGATGCAGACAAGGTGGCCCTTACCAGGAAACATGCAGTTCAATTTTTTAATTTACTGGAAACATGCAGTTTAATTTTTCCAGCCACCTGAATAGTGAGCCACATAAGCCTTTTTTCTTTTTTCTTTATATAAACCAGTGTCAGGTATTCTGTTACAGCCAAACAAAACAGACTAAGACTATGTGTTTACCAAGTTCCAAATCAGGGCAACCTGAACCCCACAGAGTTTGTTTTGTTTTGGTCTAAATGAACTTTTGAGATGGGGCTACTATTCCAGGGTGATGAAAGAGAATTCTCTGCTGATGATCAAGACATGGAGGATCAGATGGTGACATGATAGGGGAAAAATATGAATGAGAAGAATGTTTAGAAATCAGTGTTCAAGGGGAAGGTGAGTAACCCAGATGAGAACTGGTTTCTACAATTTATTTCTTTCTCATTATGTAGGTGATACTTTCTAAACTAAATACATTATCTCAAAATGTTCAGTCCTTGAAAAAAAGTAACTTTTAAAAAGACATTCAATACAAAGAGAATACTAAGACTCTTCAAAAAGTCAGCCTTTTGCGATCATCCCACTAGAGGACACAATAACTTGACTATCTGCTTGGCTTCAGCCCTCTCTATCCCTACGGTCTTGACACTGTTAAACACTGAAAACTGTTTGGCCTGATGACGGTTTTGGTGATATGTGGATTTATAAAGCTCAAGGAAACAAGTGATGGGATCTTTCTGATATGCTGGCATTAGAAACATCTCTATTATATTCAATTCTAAAACAAAACTAGTCCTATTATCATTACAATAAATACTATTTAATACAGTATTATTATTAAGAAGAGCCTAATTTTTTTTTTTTTTGCTTTTGAGACAGGGTCTCGCTTTGTAGTTCAGGCTGGCCCTGAGCTCACTATGGTGCCCAGGCAAGCCGCCGCGAACTCAGCAATCCTCCTATCTCTGCCTCCCAAGTGCTGGGATTACAGGCGTGAGCCACCATGTCCGGCATTGTGGTATGTGGCGTTGATTGTTGGTGGGCATGTCTCCATGCCCAGCATTATGTGTGGTTACCGGGGATCGAACTCAGGACCTTGCGCTTGCAAGGCAGGCGCTGGAACCACTGAGCTAACCCTCCAGCCCAAGAAGAGCCTAATTTTGTCATATAATTGATCTCACTTAATATTTAAAATATATAAATTTATCATATGTAATTTTTTTTTTTTTTGAGACAGGGTCTCACTTTGTAGTTCAGGCCAGCCCTGAGCTCACTATGGAGCCCAAGCAAGCCACCGCGAACTCAGCAATCCTCCTGTCTCTGCCTCCTGAGTGCTGGGATTACAGGTGTGAGCCACCACACCTGGCATTGTGGTATGAGGTGTTGATTGTTGGTGGGCGTGAGTCTCCACACCCAGCATTATATGCGGTTACTGGGGATAGAACTCAGGACCTTGCGCTTGCGAGGCAGGCGCCGGAACCACTGAGCTAACCTTCTGGCCCTGTAATTTTTAATATAACTTAAAAAACACTCAGGCACCTATCACGAAGTTTGCCCCAACACTGAGGGCTGGAGAAGATCCTCAGTGTGGACAAGCGCAAGACTCATCTTTCAAAACCCTAATGCACAGAACATCCCCGGGAGGAAGGAGGGATTAACGGTGCTACTGCAGGATGGGTTCCTTCTCCAGAGAGTGGGTGTGTTACAAACTGAGTTCAGTTTTCTCTTCTGTGTCCACGTGCACTCTGAGTTTTCCACCAGGCAATGCCTTCTGCCATAGTGTAAGGCAACACAAAGGCCCTCAGCAGATTCAGTGTCTCAGTCTTGGGCTTCCCAGCCTCCAGAACCATAAGAAATACATTTTTTTTCTTTACGAATTACTCAGTCTATGGTGTTCTGCTATAGACATGCAAAAAGGATGAGCCCATAGAGGAGCATGTTGAAGTACACCATGGAAATGCGACTGGCAAATCCACACCAGAGGAACAGTGCAGAGAACTCTCTCTGTAGGGATGGAAATGTTCTATCACCTGTGCTCTTCATACATGTGGTTTCTAAGTGCTTGAAGTGAAAAAGTGAAATCTTATTTGATTTGACTTTAATTTTAATAACTAGTGTAGTTAATGTTGACCTTAGTGAATAACACAGTCAGATTAGGAGTTAGAAAGCGAATCCTGGTGAGTGAAGATTAGCTTTTATGTTCTTAAAAAAAGGTAAAACAACAAAGAAGAATATGGAACAGAAACCATATGTGATTTACAAAGTCTAAAATATTTACCATGTGGCCTTTGCAGAAAAAGCTCGCTGATGGTCTAGAATACAAAACGAACAACACAGCTTTAAACCCGATTCAACTATACAAATTTAAAAACAAAAGTGACATTTATGAGACCAGTAGAAATTTGACTACTGACTAGTGTTCGATAAAGAATTACTTTTAGCTACAATAGTGATAATGTGGCTTACATTTTAATAAGCTGTATCTTCTTAATATTATACTATATATTGTGCTGTAGAAACATTACTTGTAACTTAAAGCTATGCAAGTAAATTATTACAGGTTAAAGGTTCCTGGAATTTGCTACCAAATGACATGGGGTGAAGACTGGCAGGAGGTGTGAACAGAAATTTATCATGGGTTGATTTCTCTTAAATTGATGAGTATACAGAATTCGCCATTCTATTGTTTGTGTATATGTATGAAGTTCTCCATTTAAAAAAGCTGAAAAGGGTACAGTGGAAATTTTCTACTATAAGCTGTGTGCTTACAGAGTCACCTGGGAAGGAAGCGTGTTTTCCTGTTCTGATGTCAACACCTGGGCTCGTTAGCAGCCCCACTGAAAGAAAAACTTTTGGATCTGACACCCAAGGAAATGCAACTTCAAGAAGTGCTCCCGGTGAGTCTCACATTCACTAAAATGGGAAAACCACTGATTAAAACTGAGTGATTCCTTCATAAAAGTAAACAATCACTTCTCAACTAATTTGTTTCATAAATTCAGATTTTTGAATATTAATTTTTTGAACCAAACTGGTTTTATTCCTGTCCAACTCATTAGGAACTGACATTTACTTAGTGCATCTGTTCACCAAACAGAGTGCAACCTGGACTATCCAGCGTAATTTTAATATCCAAAGTCACAATCCTGCTAAAGGAAAATGTCTTATTTGAACATGTCTTTTTTTTTTTTCCCCCGGTAGTGGGATCAAACTCAGGGCCTTGTGCTTGTGAGGCAGGTGTGGTGCCGCTGAGCCACATCCCCTGAACACATCTTTTGATTCTACAGTCCATAGCTCTTCACCAAGGTGTTACAGAAGTAACCTACACCCAGGGTCACCAGACACTTTCCCACATACAGCTGGCTCGCTGTCTTCAAGTTCCGTAATTGTGGGTCCAATGGATCTCTGAGGGAAAATATTTGGAGAAAACTTGTGTGTGCTAAAGATGTGCAGACTGCTTTTCATCATTCTTAAACAATACAGTATAAGACTATTTACATTAACAGTTACCCTGTATTAGGTATTGTGAGTGCTCTAGAGGGGGTTTATTGTACCTGGGAAGATACACGTAGGCTATATGCAAGTATTACTCTATTTTATAAAATGTACTTTTGTGGATTTGTTATCTGAGGAGGGTCCTGGTACCAGGGGACAACAGTAATTTAGCTTAGTGAGAATGATACAGAGGAGCAAGTCTGACTCCCAACCTGCTAGATATCTGAAGTGTGAGTTCATGTTCTCTAAAATTGAAGAATGAATTTTAGGAACAACGAAGGTTCAGAGTAGGAAAACTATTGAGAAAGAAAGCTTCTGCCTATGAGGGACAGAAGGGAAAAGTGGGTGAATGCCCCTCCTACCTTACTTCCCAGGGGGCTTTTATGGAACAAAGCCTTGAGGTGAGGCGGGTTCAAAGCGGGAAGAAACTATAGTCAACCAGTAACATTGCAAGTAGTCACTTTAGGTAATACTGGTCCAGTGAGAAATTACAAAATGGTCATGACCATTTTGGTCATGGACAAAACCATGATCAACCAATAAGATTACAAGTAGAGTCACTTAGGTAATACTGATGAAATGGGGATCCAATAGGAAAGCAAGTCACATAACAAGTGTATGAGGATTTTCAGACCAGGATTTTTTTCTGGGAGGGGTAGGTTAAAACCTTGGTCTCCACCCTGGAGATTGAAACCTATTTAGAATATCAGTCACTGCTATTTGGTCTATGTGGGTGGGGTGGTTTTCTCCCTCGGTAATGCTGACCTTAGTGAAGGTCTCTTTGACTGTCCTCCTTGTTGGCTCCTGGCGTGTGGGCTTTTCCAGGGCCAGCCCTGTCTAACTGCTTACAAGATGTCTAATGAGCTTACTACCTACCTACCTAGGGGTGGGCTTCACAGCTAAGGACACTCAGATACAAGTCCTCATTCCTCACTTGGTACCAGTGTTTTTCCTTCTTTCTTTGTAAAACAGACACCAAAGTGACCTACCCATAGCAGGGCTTTGAAGATGAAATTATAACGCATATGCAGTCTACAACATTTTAAAACTTAGCAAATGTTAGTTGTTATCATTAACTCGGAGTATCTTAACTTTGAGAGTTCACTTTATATTAGAGCAGCTGGGGTGGAATTTGAGGAGTTACTGGTACAGATCTCATTTTCCTAAAACACACAAGAACAGAGTATGGAAATTCTCTTGACATTTGACCACTTGCATTGTCAAGAAGTTTTCCCATATTCTTGATTAAGTTCTCTTGCTGTTAAAAGTTTCCTCCATCTCTTTATAGAAGATGAGCAAGCAGTGTCTTTTTTCTCATAATCCTACACATCAAGCCTTCCACGTTTGTATCAAGTACTCTAACGTTTAAAAACAAACACTCACACAAGCCGTGTGACCTTACGTTCAGTCCCAGAGTAGGGGTGAACGTGATTATACACTTAATCTGATTTTACAGCTTGGGTTTTAATCTCACCTGCCATTTTCTGGTCATATAATTTAAATAGCATTAGATTTATGTGTGTTTTATTTTTCTTCTTGGTTAAGTTCACAGCAGTCGTCCTTGTCCAAAAACATCATCCAGGCGGTCGGTCACATATACTTTACCGAGACATCTTTGCTGGGACTTCTTTTTGCTCAGTTTTCAAGAACCAGCTCAGCCAGCGCCGGGCCGCTCTGGGCCTTTGGAAACTCCTGCATTTCGCTGCAATTAGCAACTCTCCTGAAGGGGCCGGGAGAGGCTCGCTCTCGGCGCTTCCGGTCAGGGCTTCACAGACACCGTGACGCTGCGGCTCCCAGCGGGCCTCCCGGGCGCGCTCGTCACGGTCGGAGTGAACACGGCCCAACCCCCGAGGGCTGCGGGGAGGATTCCGGCCCCGACGGCCCGCCTGCCAGCGGCTCTGAGCGACACTTGGCAAGAGAGAAGCAACGACGCGGCCCGGCCCACTCACCTCCGTGGCCGCCAGTCGCGCCCGCACCTCGCGTATCAGGAACGGCTCCAGGCCGCGGCCCGCCGTGCAGAAGAAGCGGACGCCCCCCGCCGGCGGGGACCCGGGCTCCGCGCGCGCCTCCGCCGCCGCCATGGTGCTCGCGCGCTCGGCCACGTGGGGCTGGCGCGCGCTCCCGCGTTCTCAGGGACGCGCGGGGCCCAGCTCCGAGAGCCCAGCGCGCCAGACAGCACCAGCGGCCCCTGCGGGTTCCTCGGGGAACTACACCCAGGCTTTTTGAGCAAGGCGTGGTTTCAAAAGGCCAGTGCTTTCCATGTGGGAAGGTTTCCTTCCTTCCTTCCTTCCTTCCTTCCTTCCTTCCTTCCTTCCTTCCTTCCTTCCTTCCTTCCTTCCTTCCTTCCTTCCTTCCTTCCTTC
>PVIC010002649.1:0-75385 GCA_004025085.1 Thryonomys swinderianus | reverse complement strand
TGTCAGAAAGGCCAGCTTTCTGCTAACTACAACCAAATATCAAAGCACAGCTAATTCCAAATTCATAAAAACTATTCTAGGGCTAGAGACTTAGGTCAGTGGTTTCAGCACGTGCCTGGCAAGCACAAGGTCCCTGGTTCGATCCCCAGTAACCACATACAACAATACCAGGCGTAGTGACTCATGCCCACTGGCAATTAGTACCGTATATCACAAATGCCAGGCTTGGTGGTTCAAGCCTGTAATCCCGGCACTCGGGAGGCAGAGGCAGGAGGATTGCTGAGTTCAAGGCTTGCCAGAGTTACACAGTGAGCTCAGGGCCAGCCTGAACTACAAAGCGAGACCCTGTCTCAAAAAAAAAAAAAAAAAAAAAAAAAAAACCTATTCTAGAGAACAGAAAAAAAAGCAATAATTCTGAAAAAGAAAAAAAAAAGGAATTAACTGAAACAAAAGGATAAATCCTTTTCTTGAAGCCACTAATAAGTAGTCTGAATTCCTTACTTTGTTAAGCTGGTCAAATGTACTGCTACTGTTTCTCCAACTATTACAAGGCACTGCCTGGCCTTCCTCTGCCTCTGTCTCTCTCTGCTCACAGTTGTTGCCCAAATGTAAGACCTGTATCTAGCCTGTTTTGGCCGAAGAGCTCTTTGCTAGACTTCAAACAACATAAATATTAATTTTTTATCCATGATTTTGATAGCCCAAAAATGAACATCCTCTATGATCAGAGAGAATGAATTAATGATCAGAGAGACACTGTTACTTAACTAAATTTTTACAAACTTATGCTAGTCAATAGCCTCTAAATGTTCCTAATACTTCTACATGTTTTGATGGAAAGTTTCGTGGGTTGCTTAATTATCCCTAACATGAGACTATAGTATCTTGATTTTATAAATGTTACCCTCTTCATACTACTAACTCAATGTATTGTGTAAAAGAGATACTTCTAGAATAGGGCTGGCTGAGAGAGTAGCCATTAGGCATATATGGCTATGGACCACTAGAAATGTGCCCAGTCTGCCTTGCAATGTGTTGGACACATAAAATCCACATTATAGTTTTAAAATTTTGTATGAAAAAAATCTAAAACACAGTATCTTAAAAAGTTTTTATATTAATTACATGTTGAAATATTTTTGATATACCGGGATAAATAAAATCATTCTATTTATATTTTTAATATGGCTACTAATACATTTAAAATCACACAAGTGGCTTACATTAATTTCTACTGAGCAGCACTGATCTAGAGCAGTGGTGGTAAATCTATGGCACACATGTATCACTGAGAGCTCTAAAAGGTTCACCACCTCTGGACTAGAGCATCAGCATAGCAGTATCATCTCAGAACTTACAGCTTCAACGAAGATGTGATTTTCACGCCAACAACTAAGTTATCATCTATGACACGATACCAGATCTTTTCCACTAGCTGTTCTGAAGCCTGGAATTTGTCTGGTAACTTTTCATCAACCGTAGGGACACTATTTTCTTCTTTGCCACAAAAAGAAACAAGACAATCCTAATAGAAAAAAAATATTTAATAATTGATTACAAAAAATGTTCCAAATGTAACAAAACTAAAATACTGTACATCAGCATTTGGTCAAGTCTCATTGTTTAAACATTTTTTAATTTATTCATTCACTCATTTTCCTGTTTGTTTGGTACCAGGCATTGAACTCAAGACCTTGTGCTTGTGAGCCAGGCACCAGAAAAATTGAGCTAAATCCCCACCCTAAGCATTTTAAAATATATTATACCATATTATACATTGTACATAACTTGATAAATGAAGTTTATAAAACACATATTAACTATCTACTTAGAATAAGAAGAACAAGTTATCTAAGAGAGTCAGCAAGAATATAAACATGGAGTACATGTTTAAAGTTAGACAGCATACAGTATATCCTAAGTATATTGAAAATAATCCAATTTATATTTTATCAGTGACTTACCCTTGCACCTGCCATGGTAAAATTCACATAAATAAAACTGATTGAATTTATCTTTGGACTATTTATACATCATTGGTAAAATTTTATTCTTAATATCCAGGCCATATTCACTTATTTCCACACACAGAGATTTACAGTAAAAACAGATAGTAGTAGTGGAAGTACAGGGAGTGATAGTAACAGGTACTATCTCTTGAGTGTTTATGTCATCCACTGTTTTAAATCCACTTATGCATCGATTCATTCTAACTCTCACAGTAACCTCAGCATCCTAGGGGTTGTCTGCATTATCACCCACCTCTTCCAGACAAACACAATGAGGCTCAGGGAGGCTAAGTAACATGCCAAGTTCTCACAGCTAGCAAGTGGCAGAGCTGGTTTGCACTGAAGCAGACTGATTCTACAGGGGATGCTCTAACTTAACCATCATTCTACAGCATCTAGCTGTGGTAGTTACTCCAAAAAGATACAGGCACTTACACAACGCTGGATTCACACGTTCCTAGTACTCTAAGCTTCTGCCAGTATCTGTGGGGTGTGAGACAAGCTAAACCTGAAACCTGACAAAGCTGTTACTGCCTACCTGGGTCTTTCTTTAATGAACAGTGAAAAAGGCTAAAAGTAGGGCCTTGCACATAGCAGCTTCACTATATTAATTTCTAAACTTTCCTTTCCTTCTCTAATACTAGCAAAATCACTGAGGTGATGCAGGCAGGGAAAGGGAGACTGCAATGGCCAATTTAGAGCAACTCAGAACTAGGTACTAACGGGTCTTCAAAGAATAAAATCTAACAGTAAGTTTCTCTACTTTCTGCTTTTCTTGATTTATTTGTACCTTTTCCATGCTGCTCTTTCTCTGTATATGATTAATATGCATAATACTTTTATGATATCAGTATATCTTTGCTAACTTCCTACACTCTACTATACTGGCATGACCAAGGTACCTGAAGAGGTTCTGATCATGGCCAATAACAAGGAAAAAAGAGGATGAAATTATAAAATGAGGCAAAAGGGCTAAAAAAAACCCAGTGTGGAGACATCTACTAAGGGAATAAAGGATCTTTAGAAATGAACAATTCAGCTGGCTAAAAGAATAATCATGGGGCCGGGGATTTAGCTTAGTAGTTCCAGCACCTGCCTAGCAAGCCAAAGGTCCCTAGTTCAATCCTGGTTAACCACATCCTGCAATGGTGGGTGGGGTGACACGTCCACCAGCAATCAGTACCACACAACACAATGCAGAGTGTGGTGGCTCATGCCTATAATCTCAGCACTTGGGAGGCAGAGGCAGGAGGATTGCTGTGAGTTTGAGGCTTGCCTGGGCTACAGTGAACTCAGGGCCAGCCTGAACTACAAAGCAAAACCCTGTCTCAAAAACAAGAAAAAATAAATAAATAACAATCATCACAGACTAACAGCGAAATTCTGACATCACCAATACAAGGTTAAATAATGCTCAGTACATTCTGTTTGCAAATTCAAGAAATATACAATTTGAGAATAATTTCTATCGAAACCATACAAATAAAAGTTTAATACCTAAACCCTTTTTAAATAAAAGAACTTATTCTTCAAGGTTCTTTACAATCGTTTTAATTTAATTAAGATTTAATGTCCTAAAAATTATATGCAAATTGGTACAGTATTGGCTCCTTAATGAAATATTTTTCAGTCACAAAGACTACCATTATAGTCCTTGCCACTCTTCTTTATCCACTAAGAAGCAATTTCTAACATATTCCAATATTCAAATTTAAGTAACTTCATAGCTTGTAGAATTTCAACTCATAAAGTGATAAAATGGCCACATAATGGATTTTACCTTCTCTGTAGTTGAAGCACTATCATCTTTTCCTTGAACTGCATTTATTAAAGCTTTCCAAGATTTTAAAATAATTTTTTCCTTAAGCATGAGATCCTTCTGTAATTGTTGAATAGAAACAAAACCAACCTGTAAAATAGAAAGAAAAACTGTTGCTGGAAACATTAACTTCAACTGAAATCAGACAAACTATTAATTCTGCAAGTACTTTCTCCAAATGTGTTTTTCAATTTGTTTACTCTAGAAAAACAAAATATAATTCTGAAAATAATCTGCTTTATTAAAAGATTTTAAGTATCCCTAATTACAAAAACAAATTGTAATTTTTTTCCCTTTCAGAGGAAAACACAGCAAATACCTGCAATACAAAGTTTAAGCATCAAAGTAAATGCTTTTCACTAGGAACAAAAACCTAGGCCTACCAATATTCTCACCTTCACACATACAAAACATCAAAACATCCTTCTTGAAGTAATTTCTGCCTCAAACACAAAGCAAAAACACAACTAAACACATCATGAATAGAAATGGCATGCTGAATTTGACATTTGAAATCCTCATATAATCTTTGTAGCAAAAACTTCAAGATAACATATAACAGCCTACAACGTGTTATAAGTCTCTTTTTGTGCTAATAAGCTCAGTGTTAAGGTAAACTCTAAAAGACAGTAGAAAAGTACAATACTGGAAAAAATAAAAACACAGATTTAGCTCTGAACAGGACATAAAGCAATGTATTCCTCTTATTATCCCAGATAAAGAGACTTCAGCAGTAAGGATGAAACATGCATGGAATATATTTTGCTACTAAAAATTTAAAGAGTTATGTCATTGAACTGATAGAAGTTGTTTCATTTCAGATGGATATTTGAGGCTGTTTAAGTATTAATCTAGCTTTTAATAAAACATGTTTCTCTATATTTAAAAACAAAATACATCCCTTTTTTGAATCCTTTCTTTTAAATTACATTTTAAGGCAGGCAAATTTTGTTTTCATCACTGAATAGAAGATGGAGAGTGAAGACTAAATTATTTCTCTATCTTACATTATTGTACAAAGTATGTAAAATGTAGACCTATATTTTCAAACTTCTCATATTAACCTAGTTCTCTCCATTCCACACCTTGCATATTGTAATACTCATTTGTTGAGTCATTTGAGACTGAGGTGAAGAGATGCACCCAGAGGAGATACAGCAAAATTGAAGCTTCTGGATGGGTTGCTAGGAGAACTAAGGACTAGGTGGGCAGATGGAGTACTTCACCTTCTCTTCCAAAGGGGCAATACTATTTGCAAAGCTAATACACTGTTGACTTTCCCAGAACTTTGACATGTAGATATTCAGGAATGTTTTCCTTCTCTTCCTCCCAAATAGCAACAAAAATCCCTACCTAAAAACCAGAACAAGAGCATGAAACAGAACCTTGCTTTTTGTGGTTAGAAGAAGCTCTAGCATACATTCAGAAGATTAAAAACCAGTTTACACTAATAAGGAACTTATCATGCATATAATTACACTCAAGTCAGAAAACAACACTGCTGGAGCTGCCTGTAAGTTCACTACAATCACAAACCACCCTTTCTCCCTGGGAGGTAAAACTACTCTCATCCTTTAAGTCACCTTCCTTATCCTCATAATTTTAGCACCTGTATATGAATTCCTAAGGCATATTCTTATTTTTTGTGGGTGCTTTTGAATCTGTTATAAACGGAATCATTGTGTTTGCATCAGGCTTCACAGTTGTGCACGTCTTCACTAGCAGCTGTGGGTCATTCTGTTGCTCTGTAGCAGTCCACCCTGTGACTACTACAAGTTACTTCTCCATCTTGCTGATGGCCACTTGGGTTGCAGCCAGTTCTGGAACACTATAAACACTGCTATGAACATCCTTGTATGTGTTCACAAGTTTCCCAAGGTGCCAGTCTCCCTTTCGCCCCTCAAACAACTCAGGGAGAGTCCGATTCCACAGGAGAAAGAATAATGCAATTGACTCTAGTTCTAGCTTTGCAGGTTGCTTAACATTCCTAGCTGTTCACATGCTTCCTCCTGCCATTATGTGTAAAGCAGGGCAGGGACAAGTAGATCTGTTTATTTCTAAAAGGCAACCACTGTGGGGCCGGAGATTTAGCTCAGTGGTTCCAGCACCTGCCTCACAAGTGCAAGGTCCTGAGTTCGATCCCCGGTAACCACATACAATGCTGGGCATGGTAACTCATGCCCACCAGCCACCAATACCACATACCACAGGGCAGGGTGTGGTGGCTCATGCCTGTAATCCCAGCACTCGGGAGGCAGAGACAGGAGGATTGCTGAGTTCCAGGCTTGCCTGGGCTACAGAGTGAGCTCAGTGCCAGCCTGAACTACAAAGCAAGACCCTGTCTCAAAAAAAAAAAAAAAAAAGGAACTACTGTGAACAGACAGATATTTAAAACAACGCAACTGTCTCTTACCTCCCACCTCCATTGCTCCCTGCCCTCCCTTCACATTCCCTTTCATATTTTTCTTCTTTGCCTCTGTGCTGCCTTCTGGATCATTTCTCTAATATATTCTGATTCACTAATTTGCTCTGCATCCCTCTAATCTCCGAGTTAACTGTTACAGTCATCTCTTATACTTTTATTTCAGTGTTTTCACAAATACCGTGAATAAATACTCATGATGCTATTTCTTTATGTGCTTAACAATCTTATAAGTGACTCATTTTCTCTGGAAAATAACCATTTGTGAGATTTCCATGAGGACAAAGATAAATGTTCTCACAGAAACGTTTGTTTCTACCAGGAACCCAGGGAATCAAAACTATAGGTTCAATTCACTTGTTCCCAGGGCAAAAGAAACATCAGTATGCTGCTCATTTCTCTGGGTTACAGCCTTGAAAATCTGGCTTGATAAATTATCCTTATATTGTCAGCTTTTTCAGGTTTTAAAGAAAAATTTTAAAAGTATCTCAGGTATCATTTCGAGTTGTTTTTAACCAGAAAGGTTGGCCCAACTTTCATAAAACCATCCCTTCAAAAACTTTTTTGGCATCATTTCTAAATCAATACAGAAATGCACATTATTTTGACAGCTGTATAGTATTCTATGCTTCAGTAACATCATAATTTATTTACTGTACTCCTAAGGATGGATGTTTAAATTTGGAATATTGTTATTTATATATACAGTATAAAAACTCTTACAAACTCATCTTAAGGCTTGAGGGCCTGTACTGATAAAGCATATGCCTAGTACGCATGAGGCCTCAGTTCAATCCCCAGTACCCTCTCAATCATTTTCATTCGTAGAACTGATTTTTAGAAGTAAAACCTGATTTTTAGAAGTAAAACCGTGAGAATAAAAAGATGTGTAATTCATATTTTAATAGCTCCTAACAAGTTTCTCCCAAGAAGGCTGGCCTACTTTACGTTCATAACAATGCTTTATAAACAATGTATATTTTCATTAAGAAAAATTAATGTAATCCTTTGTCATACATTAGAATTTCTTTCCCTCCACAATTTTATCTCATTTTACTTTGTTTCAGGTACAAAATTTTTTTATAATCAGTCTCTCCCTTTATGTTTCTATACCTATTATGTTTTATTTACCTGCTATTCACATTCGTATTTAATATGTACTGAATAAGCATTCAGTAAATTCACTTTTACTTTCTAACCATGAAAGTAGTATTATAGTTATATAGATGAATATCCTCAGTTTTAGAGCTCCTACCAAAATAAATGGAAATGAAGAACATTTGCAATATTCAAAGTATTCTGAAAATATGTGTACATAGGTAAACCTAAGAAACAGCAAACATGATTATAAAAAGTAACAATACAGCAGGGTCCATGGGTGAGCACCTGTAGTCTTAGCTACTCAGGGAAGCTTAGCCCAGGAGTTCAAGGCCAGCCTGGGCTACATCAAAAGATCCTATCTCGGGCCTGAGATTTAGCTCAGTGGTTCCAGTGCCTGCCTCCAAAGCACAAGATCCTGAGTTCAATCCAGTAACTACATACAATGCTAGGCATGGTGACTCACGCCCACCAGCAATCAATACCACATACCACAGTGCAGGGCATGGTGGCTCATGCCTGTAATCCCAACACTGGGGAGGCAGAGGCAAGTTTGCTGAGTTAAAGGCTTGCCTGGGCTACATGGTGAGCTGAGGGCCAGCCTGAACTACCAAGAGAGACCCTGTCTCAAAAAAAAAAAAAAAAAGATCCTATCTCACTGGGCATGGTGGCTCAAGCCTGTAATCCCAGCACTCAGGAGGCAGAGACAGAATTGCTGAGGTCAAAGCTTGCCTGGGCCACATAGTAGTGAGCTTAGGGCCAGTATGAACTACAAAGTGAAACCCTGTTTCAAGAAAACAAAAAACAAAAAACAAAACAAAAAAAAAACGTATCTCAAAGAAGGAAGAAGGGGGGGCAATAATAGCTCTATCTAGATGGGAACTATAAAGATAATCACTGCATTCTTCAAACTTCTGTGTATTTCAAAATTCTTACAAACAAAAAAGCCAAGTTACAAAAATATGTATCTTATAATCACATTTCCATGTAAATTTGCATACATTCATTGTTTGTAAAAATATACACATAGTAGTGTTAAAATTTGTCATTTCTTAGTAGTGGAATGTCAGGTGACTGTCTTTTTCTCTGCTTAACTAAAAAGCAACTGATAAATATAAATGAATAAGCATGCCTATGTTCCAATAAAACTTTTTTCTTTAAAAAATGTCTATAAAGATTGATATCAGCATTTGACAATACCAATCCATGTGAAAAGGAATTTTAAGTCTCATTGTAGATCAACATCAACACATGAATATCTGCAAATGATTTTAACAACAGGGAACAATACTTATGAACTCTGCTTTAGTGAAATGTTATCACAAAAAAGATCTGTTCTCTCATTGGTAGACTATCAACAAAATGTACTGGTTCTTATGTTTTTAATACTGTAAATAAAAATTCTAGAAATTTGTTTTCTCTATTGTTTAAATAACTACTTCATATCCTTAAAACGTATTTCTTTGTATAGTTTCAGTATTTTATAGGAAATAGGCATTACTTTAGTGCAGGTGAGGGAAAAATATTCTTTAGACAACTTTTCATGGAAAACCTGAGGGTACATTGTTCATGTATGGACCATGCTATGATTTACCATAATGACTGTCCCTCTAAGAGATAATGTAGAATACTGATCCAAAAAAAAAAGAATGTTTACAGAAGTAAACTTTATATGTTTCTTATGAGTTTTATTAAGTCTATTAAATCTTACTATAAAAAGGTATCATTTTAGATAACTAATAGCATAAGAGATTTCACAAAGGTGTCACAAAAGTAAAGATTGTTTGAAATATTTTCCTCCAATTACTGAGTAACTTACACTTTAAGCACCTTTCTTTTAATGCTCTTTTCTTGATTTAAAATAGTATTAATCAAAAAGCAAATGCACAAAGCAAACAGAGAATACTAACTTTTAATCTGTTTTCCAGAGGTAGAAACATCAAGTGACAATTTTCTTGTTGATCTTCAAATAAATCATCTTTAGTACAATCCAAACGTTCACTCTAGTAAACAAAAAGAAATTAAAACTGAAATTTTTAAGTAAATTGAAATGTAGAATTAATAAAATTCAATGAAAGTCTATGGAATCTAAGGGCAGTTTCCTATATGACATACTATTGTAGGAAAAGCAAATTATGTATTTTCCCCATCATTTTCTTGTAACCAGAAATATATTACTCTGTTTTCAACTATTACCACCCAAAATCTGTGTACTTCTTTACTTCTAAAAATTTTGGGCCAGGCGTGGTGGCTCACGCCTGTAATCCCAGCACTTGGGAGGCAGAGACACGAGAATTGCTGAGTTTGAGGCTTGCCTGGGCTACCTAGTGAGCTCAGGGCCAGCCTGAACTACAAAGCAAGACCCTGTCTCAAAAAAAAAAAAAAATTGGTTTCGTTTTCCTCCTTAATTAACATTATTTATTTATATAAAATGTGATTTTTCAGAAGCAACAATAAAATTATAGTATCATTGCCATTTGAGTCAACATCCAGTATTCCAAATTTGTATCAAACACAGTAACACACTTGTTTAAGGAGACACAATATACATATATTTGGAAGACATAATTTATATATGTAAAAGCTACTATCTACATACTTTTAAAATTTGAAACTATAAAATTTAAAAGTCTTAACTATAGAAACATAACTATTTAAATGGTGAGTTAAAAGCCTTTAAGTACTTAAATCTTCTATTATGTCCCTTAAAGAAATGTGTAATGAGTAAATAAAACTTACTGAATAGTTTATTTTGCCAAGATCTGTTATTTTAAATGAAGCCAGACAATCTAAATTCAAGGAGTCTTTAAAAAGAAGCAGTACTTGTTCAGTTCCAATTCCAATAAAGTCATCTATCAGTACTGTTCTAAGTTCTTCCCACTTAGCAGCAACCTGAGAGAAACAGAACATTAAAGAATACAGCAGGACAACAAAGTCAGATGTGAACTAAACTAAGCCCTTTCATTTCAAGCATTTGTAGTTACCCTCAATTTTGCAAATGGGTAAGGAAAACAGTAGTATAAAAACTAAAATAAAGTTGTAAGAAGATCAAAACCCAAAAATTATTATATATAACTTTATTATAAATAAAGATAATTGGAATTAATGCCTTATTAATGTAAATCCAGGGTCTGTCAAATGTCTAACTTCTATATTAAAATCTTATAATCTATTTAAAAATTCTAAGAGCTCTCATAACTAAGTCCTTTGGAAATTCTAACATTTATTATGATTAAAACTCTCATGAATTCTTTCTCTAGCATGTCTTATTCAAGGATGACTTTCATTCCCATAAGCCTTAGTAGATACGTATTTATGATCAGAACAATTACTCAAGGAATTTGATTACACTAGGTACCATAGGTACAAATACACACTTCAAGAGAGAAGAGGCAGAATACCCTATAGCAGTGTCAAGGTGAATTTAAAACATTAAACCCTGCCAGAGGGGGTAAGGCTATTACAGGAGCACACCAGTGAGAGGTGCCAGTAAGGGGATACCTAGAAACACCCTGGATTAAAGGAATGATTCCATCAGTTTACACCAGAACACCCCACATTTAAAACAGAAGACGTTTCTTAAGTGTCCACAAAGCCAAAACCTTTCAGGTTGACTCCTGGGAATACTAATAACATGAGGATCAGATTTTCCTCCTCCCTGAAGGCTAAAAGCAAAATCATCAGCTCAGAATCCCAGGAACACAGATAAACATCATCTAGAGCAGTCATGGTGAACCTTTTAGTTTTCAATGATAGAAATAGGCTGCTGCAGCACACGTGCCATAGGTTCATCACAACTAATCTAGATGAAACAGGAAGGTGGCTTCTATTAGGGTGAGAATATAAGTAGGGCTTGTCAATTTAACATAACCAAACATCACTGTTGTCCCTGTAAAGCTAACTTCTAAACTTGAGATTCTTCACTTGTGGAATGAAGCAGCTTATTTGTAAACTCATACAACCTCAATGATTATCACAGAATATAATGAACTGTGGGGAAGAAACATTATGAAGAATGTTCTCAGCACACAAACACCACAGAGCTGTACACACAGGCATGCACATACACATTTGTTAGCATGCTGAGAACAGTGCTGTCTGACACAAATATGGGGGAGTCACCAATGCACAGCATAGAAACAACTTTAAAATCTTTTGTATGAGTAAAAATTAGTTCTTGGACTTCCCTGCAGATGTCAGAATCTATGGATTCTTAATACCCTTAACTTAAAATGATACAATATTTGTATATAATGCATCCACATCTTCCCATGTTAAATCACCTCTAGGTTACTTTTAATATAAAAATAACAAATACTAAGTAACAGTGGTTATATGGAATTATTTATGAAATAAGGACAAGAAAAATAATTCTATATATGTTCAGTACAGCTGTAATTATTTTCAAACATCTTAAATGTGCAGTTGGCAGAATCGATTAACCCTTGAATAGAGAGCTGACTATACTTACCTACTATGTCAAAAATGCTATCATTTTGATTCAATATATTCAATTTAAAATTGAAATACTTTATTTCTCATTAAGTTTGTGAAACCTTATGACTATTTTAACATTTATAACATATTAATTCAGACCAGACACATTTTAAATACTGAATAACCATACATGGCTAGTGGCTATCACATTAGATAGCAAACCTTCAGAACATATTACCGTCTTCCCATTGATGATGTACCAATATCCATGCATCAATGTCAGTTACCTCAATTTCAAAACTGAGGTAACACAAAGGATTCTTACAGATTTTTGTCAAAACCTGCAGACAATTTCTACTTGACAGAAAACACGAAAAAGCTAGACTCAGCTCTCTTTCAAGTCCCTTCACTTTATTAAACTTAGACCTGGAGCTTTTATGACGAGTTGACCTAGGAGCACACCACCCTTGGCTTTCATTATTTATTCTAATTTCTACTTGTTTGCATTTTACCTATCTTCATAAGGTGGACTAATTCCTTCTCAGAATGAGATAGTAAAAGGATAAAGAAATGGATTCATAGCCAAGCCAAAGGTAGATTGTTTCTGCTGCTGTTTGAGGGCAAAACCGCTGTCAAAGACACCATTTTATTATTTAATGAGTTATTTGCTTTATTATCCAAAATTTCTTACATAATACCACAAATAGCAAATTCCCCTGAAAATTCAATGCTAGAAAAAATTTTCCTTTGTAGTACTGTATGTTCTATTTTATCATAACACTTGTCATACTGACTTTTTCTTAACTGCTAAGTATACATGCTCAAATTTAATTACTGCACTTAAAGTAAATTTTCAGGTATGATCAAATTTGGAAACTAAGACATTAAGAATAATTAAATACAAATTAATTATAACTACACTTACATATTTATTTATATATTTCCAAATTTACAAGATTCTATAACTTAAAACGGCAAGGCCAAAAAAAGTCAAATGCAAGACATTGTCACACACACGAAAAAACTACCAGGTAGTATTCAGATGACTTTAAGCAAAAGAATAACATAATACATATGATTTTAAGTACAGCAATAGTAACTGATCTAGATAATAAAACTCTTGAGAACTCTAAGAAGCATGAGAACATATACAAATTCTATAAACACCAACCAATTTATTACGTGATGAAATACTATACCTGGAAGTTCTTTTTCCAAACAGCACAAGCACAACTGGACCTAAATGATATAATGAAACAGAGGTTCCCATCGCCTGAATCTAAAAGTTGAACTGAACTTGGATCTTCAAATGGAAGCTGGCAAACATTTTTTGGACTCCCATTTTGGAATGAAATCAGCTGATTCTTTTTAGTAAGGGCAATCAGTGACATTCTTAACTGGTTGCTGATGATCTCAGTTGAACAGACATGCACACAAGTTACCACACTGCCATAAACTGGAGGTATAATGTATGTATTGCTCAATACTTCTTGATTTTCAAGAGAGTATGCACAAAATTTGGTATTCCTAATGGCATATGATTCTGAAGGCTTCTGGGTGCATTCTTCTTCAGATAAACAAAATTCTCTTAGTCCCAATAAAACTATACCTAAATTTTCAATCTCACCTGCCCATTCAATAGAGGAAAAGTTAAGTGACACCCTAACAACATTGTCAATTTGGGAAGAGATACAAAAGAATGTTTTGGCATGTTGCCATAAAACTAAAGGGCCATTAAGGATCCTTATAGTATCCTTCAACTCATAGTCCAGTTCAAAACTCAAACGCCTTTCGAATTTATTGGTACTGTGAAGAAATAGTAGAAAATATCTGAAAATCCTATTATTTTCATTGCTTCGCATCAAAATGCAAGGGAAATTTATTCTAGTTCTGATATCTGAAACACAGTTGCAACACACAATTTTTAAATTAGAGTTTTTTCCATTTATGTTGAAGAATCCAGTGGACTTCAAAACAAATGTTCCTGTTCCTCTGTCAAATACCATTCTTCTGACATGTAATATGGATGCTTTTGAACACTGTTTATCTGTAAAATTGTGTTCAGACAAATGAAAAACAAGGACTTCTCCATTATAACACAAGAGCCTTTCTTGCTCATGAGATGACATTACTTGTTTGCTACTCATCCACAATATCAAGTCTGTGTTCATCCAATTTTCGAATGCAAATTGATTCCAGCTGATGCTTCTGATCCTAAGAAATGAGAAAAACTGCCATGAAGTAGGCAAAGAAAAAATCTTGCTGTTAGAGAACTATTACATAGGTAGACATTTCAAAAATGTTTTATGCTAATGTGACAATTTTTGTTTTTATGCTAATGTGACAATGCTGCATTATCAGAAAAAAAACCACCTTATTATTATTTCCATACAACCCTTTAAAAAGTTTGTTAAGTCTGAGAGTAACTAAAGCATTTTTTTTTGAGACAGGGTCTCACTTTGTAGTTCAGGCTAGCCCTGAGGTCACTATGTAGCCCAGGCAAGCCTTGAACTCAGCAATCCTCCTGTCTTTGCCTCCCGAGTGAACTAAAGGATTTTGTAAATGTGTTAACAGGACATATTTAAAGGTGTCCTATTAAAAGTGACTTCAGAGTTCTTCATGAGTCAAGAAATGAGTGTATGCTTGCAATGCAGCATAGTGTTGTTTACTTAGGGGGAATTAATACATGCACAGTATGTTTTAATTATTTAAGGGATGGCTTTTACTTCATTTGTTTTAAACTTACTACTATCTCTAATCTGGTTTTATCTTACCCTTGTAGAAAGACAATTCAGGTAATTAGTGTTTACTTGTCTTAAAGTTTAGGCTCTTCCCAAATATGGTGACTTCTGAATTAGGATGTGCAAGTAGATTAGTTAGACTGCTTCTACAGCCCTGGTACTCTGGAGACAAAAGATTGTATAGGCTAACATAAATAAAACTCTAAGAACATACCAAGCAAGGGAGTAGCTGGGTCAAATGGAACCTTTATTTTCAGTTATTTTTCATAAATCTGTACACTAATTTCCACAGTGGTTGCACCCTTCTACACTCCCACCAACAGTAGAGAAGTGTTCCTTTTCCTCCACAGCCCCATCTGCAATTGTTATGGGTTGATTTTTTGATAATAGCCATTCTTTCTAGAGCAAGATCATCGAATCTCAACATTGTTTTAATTCGCATCTCTCAAATGACCAGTGATGTTAAACCCTTTTTCATACATCTATTTGTCATTTGTACTTCTTTATCTAGGAAGATTTATTTCAGATTCTCATTTTTGGATTAGGTTTCTAAATTTGGGGGGAGTCTGATTTTTTTGAATTCTTTATATATTATACCACAGTGATACAAGTCCACCCATGTTTATGACAACACAGTTTGTAATAGCTAAATCTTGGAAACAGCCCCAATGCTCATCAACTGATGTATGGCTAAAGATACAGGGTTCTTTTTTATATAATAGAGTACTACTCAGCCATAAAGACAGACAAATGAGACATCTCCAGGTAAAAAGATGAATCTTGACATCATACCCTTAAGTAAAACAAATCTGACACACGTGTAAATATCACATTGTTTCTCTGCTGTGAGAAACTGAAAGTATAAATAACTGTAAAATAGATATTGTGAAATAAGAAGAAATATTCAAATGGGAAGGGGAACTAGGGAAGAGGGCAAAAGGAAGAAAGAAAAGAAAGAGAGGAAAAAGAAAGAAAAACAGAAACAAAACCTTTGTAAATAAGGAAGAGAAGAACTGAAAGGTGGGAGGGGAACGAAAAAAATCAAGATATCATGTGGAGGTTCAAATTCCCTATGATGAACGTGGTCGTTACATCTAAAATGTACAAATAAAATAAACTTAAGAAATAACTCTAGAAATAAAAAAGAAGATACTAAAGCAAGGCTTTAAAATATCTCTATAGGAGTAAAAGAAAACTTACCTTGTAAGCACAGTGCATTTTTATGACCTAAGGAAGTAATATTGTTATTCAAAGTGGGAAAAATTTGAGAATTAAGACAATTTATTATAATGAACAGAAGAATTAAATAGTAGCTATTGATCGTTCATGCTTATTATATAGCATTGCAATACATACATTGGTTCATTTAATGCTCATAATTATTCTCTTAGAAATATTCGCATTATCCTTAATGAAGAGAAGAGAACTTCTCACTATTATAATAATAAAGAGCTCCAATCAATTTTAGCATGGTGCTAGATTTGGAAAAGAGGCTCTCCAACTCTTGAGTCTACACTTTAACAGCCTCTCTGTCCTTGCATGCATTTCTGTATTCTGAACAAATTGGTTGTAAGAAGGAAAGTTGACAATTAGTAAAATAAAAACAAAAAACACAGCCCATAAATTGAACACATGTATATAAACAGACACTGTTCTCTCTTGAGTCAACAGCTATCCTCCTAAGTCACCCTTACAACAGTGTTGCAGAGCAGTACTGAATGCTTGCCACATCCTAAGCATGCTGGGAGATTGGTGTAAAGGCTAGGTCTGCTTTTCTTTGGTCAAGTTACTTAGCCCCTTTTGTCCCTTATATTCATATCTCTATAATGGCATAACATAACAGTATTTACCCCACAAGGTATAAGTGTAAAATAACAGGAAGCAACTCAGCAGGGTGCAGTAGTGCATACCTGTTATCCTAATTAGCACTTGGGAGACTGAGGCAGGAGTACGGTCACAAGTTCAAGGCCAGCCTGAACTACACAGCCCCTGTGTCAAAAACCTAAACCAATATAAAATAAACAATATACAGCAATTAAAATAGAGCCTGACATATAGAAAGTACAGTAGGAAGTTTCCCCTTACCAGCAGTTTTGTAGTCTGTTATCCACAGTTAATGTGATCTGTAAATATTATATGGAAAATTCCCAAAACAACTCCTGAATTAACTGTGCATTAATCTGGGTAGCATGGTGAAACCTGTCCCACCACTGCCCATCCTGCCTGGGACCTCAATCATCTCTTTCTCCAGCATATCCCACATCCACACTGCATATGCTTCTCACCTGTTATTCACTTGGTCACTCTCAGTTACTGGTGCCCACTGTAGGATCACAACACTTACATCCAAGCAACTTTTATTTTACTTAATAGTAGCACCAAAGCTCAAGAGCAGTAATGCAAAGGAAGCAGGAACACATAAAATATGAGAGAGCAAATCGACTCTGTACAACTTGCATCACTGCAGAACACACAGGAACAAAAGATAATAAACACAGGGTTCAGTACTGATGGTGGTTTCAGGAATACTGAGGGTTTTAGAACATGAACATATCCTCTATGAATAAGGGGAACTACCACACTAAATAAATGTTAGCTGCTACCACTGACAGCATTGTCAGTCATCACAGCCAGCTCTGGCTTATGCAGCATGTAACCTTAGAATCATCAAAAGAATGCTTACACATTTAAGGTTTGTGAAAGATCCCCCTCTATTATAAACAACTCACATTCATTCTCTTTTCTCCTTCTTCTGTACCATTCTGTATACCAGTCATTCAACTGTTTTAGAAATAACTGAAAAGTAGGTCATTTACAAGTCAATAATACTGCTTCGTCCTGAATCAGAAAACTTCACAGGCCTCAGTTCTGTTCTTTCATAAAAACGTACAATAAACCCAATTGAGAAAGTGCACGACTGTGAACCTTAACGTGTTGGAAACAATCCTGTTTGGGAGAAATAACTGGAAGGTCAAAACTGAGCAGGCCTTCCTGCAGACAGACTTTGGACTTAACTATATTGCAAATAATCTGTTTGGAAGAAACAATTGGAAAGTCAAAATATTGAACAGTCCTTCCCGCCTGCCTACAACTCTGGACTCAACTCACCTTTACCTTTGGTAACAAGGGCTCTGGTCTCCCACAGGCTGTGATGCTTCAGGGTAGAACTACTCCATTGCAGGGTCTGCCCTGCCCTCTGAGTCTTTGTTACCTTTTGTTGCTCTAGAGGTGGTGAATAAAAGCTGAGGCAATCTGGGGCCTAGAGTTTTTTTGCTACCCAGAGTAGCATGGATCAGGCCCAAGCTCAGCTTCTCTAAGCCTCACTTCTATCTAGTTATTATTTTGCCATGTGCCATCAATTAGCAGGAGACTAGAACCGAATGCAAAGGTCCTAGTTACATTTCCTTCCTCTGTTTCCCACATTAACATACAAATTTAAGCTAATGTGGCCAATATTTTACTGCACTTATTATGTTTCACCCCTTTTTTTTTTAGATCCCTTGGGAGTGCTGAACATAACCTGCCATACTTCTAAGACACTCAGCCAGCACCATGGAGGTGGATACACGGCAAGAATCTATGGCCTCCAATGAAAAATCAGCAAAGGCTGAGTGAGGCCTTCTGTGAAAGTTGTATAGATGAGCCTTCTTGGGGCCAGATCCTGCAACCCCAGGAAGAGATCCTAAACCGGCACCACCCAGCTAAACTGCTCCCAAATTCTTGACACTCAGAAACAGTGAAATAATAGGTGCTAAATTTTAGAACACAGTTGCTCCCCAGTATCCATAAGAAATTAGTTCCCAAGACTCACAGCAGACAGTAAAATCCATAAGAACTCAAGTCCCTTATATATAATGACATACTGTTTGCATATACATATAGTCAACCCTCAGTATCCAAAGGTTCTGCATCCATGGAGGCAATCCAAAGCTGACTGAAAATATTCAAAAACTGCTGCTATACTAAACATGTACATTTTTTATCATTATTTCCTGAGAAACACAGTATAACGCCTATTTATGTATCATTTATACTGTATTAGATATTTTATGTAATCTAGGAAAGACAAAGTAAATGGGAGTATGTATTTAAGCTGTATGCAAATATTATGCCAATTTATATAAAGGACTTGAACATTCATGGCTTTTGGTACCTGTGGCTGACCCTGGAAGTAATCTCCCAAGAATACTGAAAAATAACTATGACCTATGTTAACACAAATATAGGTTGGCAATAAATTACTACTCATCTCTACTCTAGCTATCATCCCCCTCAATAAATACTGTGTTCCCTTCAAATGTGCATAAATCCATTTCGACACTTCAAATTTTCAAACTCTTTGAATAAACTATCCTTGTGTTTATTGGTCAGCTTTCACATTGCTGGGACAAAATACCTGATACGTGCAACTTAAAGGAGGACAGGTTTATTACTGCTCATAGTTTCAGAGCTTTCGATCCACAGCCAAATGGCTCCAAAGAAGAAACATGGTAGGCGATGGTGGAGGAAATCTGCTCACTTCAAGGTAGCTGGGCAGCAGAGCACAGGGGAGGTGCACTAGCAGGAAATGCACCCTCCGAAGGCAAGCCCCCAGTGACCACCTCCTCCAAATGATCCCCACACCCTAAGAGTTTATTCCCTATGAACATCAGACTCCAAGAGTATCTTAATGCAGCCAAACTGACAGTTAACACTGACTGGCTCAGGGTGGTTCAAAAGAATCTAAAAAAGCACTCTATCTGTATATGAAATACAAAACTATCTGTGAGGAAATCATATTGTGGCCAGGAGAAAGTATCCTTTGGAAAAAAAAAGGAAAATTAAGATGCCCAACTAAAAACTATATCCAACACTGAACACAATCATATGAATATAACACTATTTCCTGTCTCCAATATATATGACAGTGTTAACTCAAGTAAACTAACTTGACTACAACTTTTAACAGCCCACTGTGACAACTTTTTCTCCTGATACAAAGGAAAGACATTTCTTAAGGGCTTAACTAGGACTGATCTGCCCTATTTCCTTCTGATCATTATCTACATACACATGAAATGTCATGTGCATGAAATGAGTGTGGGGTAATGATAATTCACTAAGTTAGAGAAATATGGAAGATTAAATTTAAGAAGGTTTTCTATGCTTTATGAAGGACTTCTAACTCTCTCCTATAAACAATGATAATTTACTGAAAGATTACAAAACCACAAATCAAAAAACTGCACAGCCGTCCTAACAAAAGCCTGATGGTGTCAAACGCGTGAATGAGATGGAACTGGAAATAAAGCTAACAATTTGGAAACAAGTATAAGTGTTTAATAAATAGGACTAATGATGACTTTGTAAGGCAATTTGGTCATAAATCAAAATGCATATACCCAGCATTTTGATTTTGTATACCCTCAATTTCATTTTGAGACAGATTCCAGGGGATTCATCCCACACACGCACGAAGACATTATTTTAGAATGTATCCTACACTACTGCAAATAATAGATAGAAAAAAGGTAAAAACTCTAGTGACCACCAATAGGAGAATATAGATGGAATGTCATACAATAGTTTCAAGGAATGTATTAGATCTACATACAATACAGTATCATAGCTAGATTTTTAAAATAAAATGAATAACAAGAGCTTTATGTCACAAGCACTATTACTACCTTATTTTAAAATTAGGATGATGAAGTAGAAAATTTCAAGATTTTTTCAGAGGCCTACATATTAAGTGCCAAAGCTAAAATTCAAATCCAGGCAATCTAAAAGTGGAAGAAAGGAAGAAGTAAATATTTCATGCCAAATTCTGAATGACTGTTGATTGTGAAAATGGGGATGAATATCAGGAAAAAGGAGTACAGTAAGAGAGAGAATAGTTACATCCGAAGTATTTTTAAAGTATGTATTCACACAAATTTTAAACAATATAAAAATAATGTGAGCATGTATTCAGTTATTTTCCCATACAAAACTATAGATGATGGGGCTGCGGATTTAGCTCTGGTTCTGGCATCTGCCTGGCAACAAGGTCTAGAGTTTGCTCGCTAGTATCACATACCTCAATGCCGGGTGTGGTGGCTCACGCCTATAATCCCAGCACTGGGGAGGCAGATGCAGGAGGATTACTGTGAGTTCGAGGCCAGCCTGGGCTACATAATGAGCTCAAGGCCAGCCGGAACTACAAAGTGAGACCCTGTCTCAAAAAAAAAAAAAAAAAAAAAACCTACAGATGATGGGACAAATGGCAGCCTTTCTTAAAATTCTTCTGTACTTCTGAGTATCTTTAAACATCTGAAGGTATACTGTATGCATAACGATCTCCTTTCAATTATTATTCTTAGGGCCAGAGGGTTAGCTCAGTGGTTCCGGCGCCTGCCTCACAAGCTCAAGGACTTGAGTTCGATCCCCAGTAACCACATATAATGCTGGGCGTGGAGACACGCCCACCAACAATCAACACCTCATACCACAATGCTGGACGTGGTGGCTCACGCCTGTAATCCCAGCACTCGGGAGGCAGAGACAGGAGGATTGCTGAGTTCGCGGCAGCTTGCCTGGGCCCCATAGTGAGCTCAGGGCCAGCCTGAACTATAACGCGAGACCCTGTCTCAAAAAGCAAAAAAAAAAAAAATTATTATTCTTAAAGCTCAGACCTAAAATTGTTCCAGTACTTCTCACGAAGAAATGGCATTGCACACTGCATAACCACTGTGGGTTGTCCTGTCCCTGGCAGGGTGTGTAGCTGTGTTTCCAGCTCCTCACCACCAGAAAGCAGTAACACCCGTTTCCCTGAGTTGTGTTAACTACAAAGGCCCACAGAATTTTCCAAAGGTCCCCGATGGTAGAACAGACACCCTCCTCAATGAGAATGACCATCCTAATTAAAGACTCCTGCAGTTTTTATTTTAACTTTACGTAACCGTTTGAGCCCAACTATTTCTAAGATACCTTTCAAGCCTTTCACACGCCACGCCAAAAGGGAAGGACATTGGTGTGATGAAGAAAATTTCAAAAGCAATAATCCCAGAATATAGCAAGCAAGCAGTTCAAATGTACAGAAGAAGGTCAGACTCCGGCCACCCAAGATGCCTACTTCCTGCCTGCTCTTCGGCAAGGCAGGGACAAGGAGTGAAATCCCGCCCGATTGGCCCTCCATGCGTACCCGGCTTTACCTCAGCTAAGCCTCCACACTGCCTAAAGCCTTACGCCATGAAAGAAGCCAGGAACTCCAAAGCTCCCGCCACCGCGCTGCATTCTGGGAGGCCCCGCCCTGAGGCTGTGTGAACGCAGAGGGGGAGGAGCCTGCCGCGGCAGGTTGGAAATTGTTGCCAAGGGAAACTGAGGAGGCGGGACCTCCCGGGATTATTGCAAAAGCGAATGGTGGACTCTAAATTGTAGGGCGGAACTCAAAGGGGAAGTGCCGGCAACCGCGCGCCTCGCGGGGGCGGGACCGCAGGGCGTTCACGTAGGGAGGAGGGGCCAAAAAGAGAAACCATTAGAATTCAGTTTGAGCGTTTAGTCCCGCCTCCATATCTAGGCGGCCGCATCTGATTGAACGATGAAGAGGCACTTCCGTCTGTCTTCCGGTGTCACGCGACACCGCCTCTCCCTCCCTCCTTTCTCGGTATACCTCAGGGCGGGACTGGAGGGTGATGATATCCACTGGTGGCGGCAGTGGCCGCAGCGGGTGAAGGTGCCAGGGACGACTACTACGCCTGTTTTAATCACATCCAAGGTCGCAGTCATGGCCGAGGTGAGGCGCCGACTTCACTACTGCTGACCCCTCCGGCTTGGGCTCGGAGGCCGCCTCCGAGGACCGGGGACGGGGTTCCCGGGCACAAGTGGGCTGGGCTGAGGGTAACCGGGATGGTGCGTAAAGTATCTAAAGTCCTGTCCTATCACCCATTCAGAATCACGCTCAGAATAAAGCCAAGCTCATCTGTGAGACCCGGCGGAGATTCGAAGCCGAGTATCTGTCAGGTGAGCACCGCGTTCTCCAGGTTGAGGAAGATGTTCAATGTGCGTCCTCAACTTTACAAGGGTGTTGTCAGGGTCTCTGTGGGGTGTTTCGGGAGCCCTTTCAGCCGTTCCAGTAACGCTCCTCTACGCGTTTCAAATGTTTTGGCTCTCCATAATGTGCTCTTTGCCTTGCCAAGTGGGCAGGTGGTGCTTCCAAAGCTTCCTTTATCTAAGTTAGAAATCAGTGGCTTTCTAGCATATTCTCGTGTTTATGGAACTTGCAGGACACTTGTTAGGCCCACAAAACAGTGTAAGTCTCTCACCCTTCACCTAGCAACACTCGAGAAAATGAACCTGGAAACTGCCATAATACTGTTGACATGCACTTCACTGAGTATGCCACTCACTTTGATATTTTGCCAAATCCCACTTCATACAGCCCAGCATGTCACCCGCAGTATAGACCCTCCCATGCTAGAACAAGTTCTCTAATTATTATCTCACACTATACCTACCAAAGTAGCTCTGAGTCCAGAATTGACTTACTGATTGAACATACCAGACGACTCACATGCCTCAATGGTCATGTACCTACCTGATGATATAATACTTGCACAGTAATTTGTAAAAATATGCAGGGTAAGTTATTATAAATACAGAATTGATAGGTCTGTATGTTGACCTCCTCAAGACTGATTCACATCCTGACTTTGACACTGGACCTATTACCTATTCTGAGTCTGTTTCCATACCTCTGAAGTGCAGATGAAGTTAGGAAGATTAACTGAAAAAAACACATGTCAAACTACCTAGCATAAGCTTAAAATATCGTACTTTTTAAATGAATACTTAGCGTCAGTTGTCCTTTTGGTTACTGTGAAAAAAGTTGAGCTTCCATATCCTGACTGAAGTGCTCAGCTAAAATTTCCTGCAATTTTAAGCTGTCCTAGATTATAGATCATTTGATGACTTAGAACAAATAAGGAAATGTGTTCTAAATAACCTTATCAGTAAATCTTTTCATTCCTCCTTTCCAGTTTTCTTCACATTTCGGACTTGCACCAGAGAGTTGCAAAAGCGCTTGATTCACTTTTAGCCCAGAGATCTCGTTTCTAATCACATATCTGGCACCAGTAAAAAGAGAAGTCCAAAACCACTTTCTATAGAAATGTAACTCATAGCTGCATGGTTTTTAGTATTTTACAAGTAATTCAAAACTAACCCTCATGAACTAGTGACACAAGTGTCATTTACTTTATACACACAGGAGGAAGCAGAAATACAGTAATACAAAAGTTCTTAAAAGTCATCTTGGTTTAGCCCCTTTGTTTTTATAATAAGAAAAATGTGGTATGAAGAGAGTAATTTACTCAGAATCCTTGGTGTTAACGGCTTAGCCAGGGGTAGTGCTCAGGCCTTCTAAATTTCACTGGAGTGATCTTTCAGTAACTATGATGTCAAATTAGATTGGGCCACTTTCCAGGCTGCAACCCTTCAGTGTCTACCCACTCTTTGTGGAATAAAATCCCAGTTTTTCACAGTGGCCTTCATTTCAATTCCATACATGATTTGGATCTTGGTTACTCCTCCAGCCTCACCTGTTAGCATTCTCCTTGCCCAGTACAGATTTAATCCTTTCACCATTTAGAAACATACAGTATAACCCAGTCACTACACACACGCACACATTCATGTAATTAAAGCAAAGTTACAGATGCACTTATAGTCAGGCATAATGGTGCTCACCTATAATCTCAGCACTATTGGAGGCTGAGGTATGAGCATCACAGGTTCCACCACGCCTGGCAACTGAGTGACTTAATGAGACCCTTTCAAAATAAAAAAGGATTGAAGACCACCGTGAAGGTCCTAGGTTCAATCCTCAGTATCCTCCCCAGCAAAAACAGAATACTTACTCTGAAAACATGTGACTGGTGTTTCTTCTGTTTGACTTTTCAAAATGCAGTGACCCACAAAATTGACTTTACAATCTAAGACATGATTCACCATTTGAAAAACATGACTACACTACTTCAGTTGTGTTTTTCAAACAGAATGAGTCTGTTTCCACCCAGGAACTTTGCACATTTTCATTCTGCCTGGAAGGTGGTTCTCCTGTTAGTATGCATAGTCAAATGCTTTCTATTTTTTTCATTTCAAGGTTTAAATATATCTGAAAGGTTTTCACTGGTTATTAAATAGCTTCCATATCTAGTTTATTTATTTGCTCTCCTTTTCTTTTTGTTTCCTCCAATAGATTATGTTTGGGTTCTGGAGCAACCTGTAGAAATTGAGGCCAAAGGCTTTGTGAATCTTACCTCTGAATACCTACCACGATTCACAGTGCATACTCACTGAGTGACTATAGCAATGATTAAATACATATATTGGAAGATTAGACCAATTCTGAATTAAGAACTGTCCTAACTGCGTCGTTTTTCCCACCAAAATCTGGCAATGCACAGCCCTCACATTATGTTTCATGAAGAAGCATTATTTCAAAGTAAAGCACTGAATGGCATTGAGTGTAGAAAAAAAATTGTCCTAAAGTATATACACTCAGGTACATGTGAACCCGTGTATTTGGGTTATCTGCTAGTACTTGCAAATATTAGAGACTTTCGTGGGAAAGAAAAATAAATATTAAAGATAGCCTCATCTTAAAGTTTCAATGGTTTTCTAGAACACAACGTGAAAAAGTCAGAGTTGGAAAATGGAAAAAAAAGGTTTTTTTTAATTTTTCATGTGTTCTTTCTAAGATTGCTTTTTAAAACATCCACTTTTTCTTTCTCTTTCACTGTTTCTGTAGTCATTAACAGTATTTTGCTTTCTAAGAGGCTTAAAGGAAACTTAAACAAACATGGTGTTTTTCCTACATAAAAATATTTATTATCATGCTGGGGATATAGCTCAGTGTTAAAGAACTTGACCTTGGCATGCTGAGGCCCTGAGTATTATCTCCAGTGCTGCACAACCAACAAAAACAAATTATCATCTGCGGGTATATCACTTCAAGCACTAACTAGACTCCAAAATTCTTTTGGATGTAGATTCTTGGGATTTCCAAGCACAATTTTTTGCTCATTTAAGTTACCAGTTATGGATAGATTTTTAGCTGGGAAAACAAAACATGGGTCCAAAATTACTACTTTTTTTTCTTATTATTACTGCGAGAAATTCCATACTGAGTCTAAAATGGGAAGCATTTCCTGTTCTATCTACTTGTCCCAAAGACAAAAGACTAATCTCTTTTGACAATAATTTATTTACTTCCTCAAGTATTCATTATATGCTTAATACTGGGAAGCAGTATCAGTATTAGAGTAGGGGGCTGAAGGATGGAGCCCCTTCCCAAACTACTACAAACCAGTAGAAGTATTAAAACAGAGGTAACTATCAAGCTTAAAATAAATTGTATTGAGTAGTAAGAATACTAAAATGTTTTCTTAAGAGTCAAAGATGGGGGCTCAGTGGTTCCCAGTATCTGCCTGGCAAGGGCTAGGTCCCTAGTTTGATCCCCAGTACCATATATCACAATGCCAGGTGTGGTGGCTTACGCCTATAATCCCAGCACTCAGGAGGTAGAGGCAGGAAGATTTTTGTGAGTTCAAGGCCAGCCTGGGCCACATTGTGAGCTCAGGGCCAGCCTGAATTACAAAGTGAGACCCTGTCTCAAAAAAACTAAAAAAAAAAAGAAAGAAAGACAAGGCTGGGGATTTAGCTCTGTAGCGCCCTGCCTGCCTTGCAAATACAAGGTCCTCAGTTCAATCCCTGGTACCACAAAAAAAAGTCAAAGGCAAAGATGACTACTGGTTGATAGTTGCCTTAGCACAGAGAAGGAACTTCAGAAAGAAGATGGTAGTATAGTTTGGATCCCTTTTTACCCCTTTTTGTAATATTGGAGAATTGAACTCAGTACCATTGCAAAGAGCTACATCCTCAGGGCTTTCATTTTTTATTTTGTGACAGTCACACCAGACTCCCCAAGCTGAGGTAGAAATTGTGATCTTTCTGCCTCAGCCTACCACAGTGCTGGGATTATAGGCATGCACTACTGTGCCTCACAGTCATTTGGATCTTTAGTGGCCCCCCAAAGGTTTGTATAGTGAAAGTTTCACCCACGGGGTGCTGTTGTTGAGAAGTAATGGATCCTTTAGGAGGTAGGACCCAGTTGGAGGTCTTTGGTCACTGGGGAATGTGCCCTTGAGAGGAACTTTGGGACCCTGGTTTTATTGCTCCCCCTCTATTGCTCCCTGGCCATGAAATAAACAGTTTTGCCCTGCCACAAAGACTCACCATGATGTCTTTACTCACCTTAGGCCAAGAACTGGTCAGGCAAACCAATTATGGACTGGACTCAGCTGCAAAACTGAGATCCAGAACAATCATTTTCTCTGATTATCTCAGCTAGCATATTTGTTATAGTGGCAGGAAACTACCAGGTGGTGTTTCTCCCAAACTTGGAAACATGGGTAAGTAGAGAAGCTATCCAGGTGGGTTGAATAGTCTGAGTCAGGGCACACAGGTGAAAAAGTGTAACACACATTGAGGAACCAAGAGGAGTCCACTCAGCAGGATTTAAGGAGAGAAACACACATGGCTGAAAGCAGCAGGACTCTAGCATAGAGAGTCTTGCAAACCCAAAGGACAAGTTTGTATGTCTGTGGGTGTGGACAGCTATTGAGATATTTGTGGATTTTGTTCCCTGAAGTATATGAATCTATTTAAATGAATTTGGTTTGTATTTTTAAAAAATCTGAAGCTACCTCCATCAGCTTCCATCCAGAGATAACTGCTAACAATGGGGACATTTTTTCCAGCCTCTTTCTGCATGTTTAAGAAAACAGAGTTAAAAGGCTACTGCATATATAGTTTTGTGCACTATGTTTTTATTGACATTATCTTATTTTCCCATATTTATAAAGTAGGCAATAGTGTGGATATCATGGCAAGAACCCAGAACATCACATATGCTAAACAGGTGCTATGTCATTGAGCTGCATACCCTGCTTTTTTTCTTTTATTTTGAAGCACAATCTCAGTAAATTGCCCAGGCTAGCCTCCAACTTGTGATCCTTCTGCCTCAGCTTCCAAGAACACTGGGATTAAAAGCATGCACCATCTTGCCTCATTATCTTTCTTAACTGGTGGCTGTTTTAGTTTATATTTAGCTACTGGTGAGGGTGAACCTCTTTTCTTACATTTACATTTATCTATACTTTAAGCATTTTTTTTCATTAGTATGGCTTTTAATATTGGCAGGAGCTTTTTTTGTGTGTCATTTTTACCTTTCTCTTCAGTTTTTTAATATATTCAAAATTATCCATTATTTTATGGTTCCTTTGCTATTAAGTAATTTTCTCTTATTTTTCTATTGTGCTTTTTCTAATATAATTTTTTCGATTTTAATATACAGAATGTATAAAACATGAATAAACTAAACAACCATATACTTATTATTCAGCCAATGAATAGAACCTGCCAGTACCTCAAAAGCCTTCCATGTACTCAAATCCCCGCCATTGAGCAGACACTTCTGTTTCCTGCACTGGATGTTATTCATTCTCTTTCTGTTCACTAGTTATGCCACCTATAAAGTATTCTGCATCAACACTTTATTAGGTTTTGCTTCTTTTGAACTTTAGAAAAAACATATTTCCATTACATTAGTTCATAGAGTGGATATACCAGTTTGGATTTAGGGTCATTTCTAGGTTTTGTGTCATATTCAGTGCTGCTGTGAAGATTTCCTATGTGTGTCTGATGCATACACACAGTTTCTCTAGGGCAATGGTTTGCAAAGTTGACCCAGGAGCAGGGGTTTCTTCAGACCATTTCAAGAAGTTTGAGGAGTCAACATTACTTTGATGATAACACTGAAACATGGACTGAGAAAGTGATTTGGTGGCATAGCACTCGCCCAGTACCACAAAATACAGTAATACTAAAACATCATTTTCCTTTTTCACTCTTTATATCTGGCAAGCATAATAGTGACACTTTCCATGGACTACATGGTATATGATGATGTCATTTCACTGATGGGCTGGTAGAGTACATGTTCTTGTGTTCTCATGTTCATAGTTTCCTTAATTTCAATACTTAACACAGTAATTGGTTGTAAATATAATTTATATAATCAAAAGCTCTTGGAGAATTTTCAGTTATTTTTCAGAATGTAAAAGAGGTCCTAAACCAAGAAGTTTGACAACTACTATTCAAGGATTTATACCTAAAAGTGAAATAGGAGGTCCTGTTATAAGTATATTACATAATTTTTCTAAGTAATGCCAAAATGATTATGCCAATTTGCATTTCAATTGGTGAATGTCCTTGTTTTTCCACATCCTATAATTTCATACTTCTTTTATTATTTTGTGCCCTTCTGATGGATATTTTGTGTCATCTCATTGTAGTTTTAATCTGAATGTCTTTGAATACCAATGAGCATTTTTTCATATACATATGTGTATGTATATGTCAAATTTTAGAATTGAATTATGTTTCTGCAAAAGTTTAAAAGTTATTGTTGAGATTTTGAATGGAACTTTGTTAAAACAGAAGTTGATTTTTCAGAAGAGCTGACATGATTTAATATCCAAGAACTAAAGTATATTGAAAGATTTATATTTTCCTTCATAATAGTTAATCTATCTTTGGTTATATCTACTCATAGGTACTACACATATTTGATTGTTGCTATTGCTACTTAAGTGATGTTTCTTAAAATTAATTTTCTAAATGATGATTGCTGGTTTATGGGAAATACATTTGACTTTCTATTATATTGAATTCTGAAACTTTACTCTTAATTTTAATAATTTATCTCTAGCCTAATTTGTTTTTGTTTTGTTTTGTTTTGTTTTTTTGAGATAGGGTCTCACTTTGTAGTTCAGGCTGGCTCTGAGCTCACTATGTAGCCCAGGCAAGCCTCAAACTCAGCAGTCCGTCTGTCTCTGCCTCCCAAGTGCTGGGATTACAGGCATGAGCCACCACGCCCAGCCTAGTTTGTGATTTATATGTAGATAATAATGTTGACCTCAAGTACTATGACAGTTTTCTGTCTAGCTTCTGAATTGTTACATCTTGCAATGCTTTTTCTTTATACCATACTTGGAACCATAAAAGCCTACTTGTATGGGCCAGAAATTTAGCTCAGTGGTTCCAGCACCTGCCTAAGTAAGCACAAGGTCCCTGGATTGATCCCTGGTAACCACATACAACAATGCTGGGCGTGATGACTCACTCCCACCAGCAATCAGTACCATATACCACAGTGCCAGGAGTGGCATTTCATGCCTGTAATCCCAGCACTCAGGAGGCAGAGACAGGAGGATTGCTGAGTTCGAGGCTTGCCTGGGCTACATAGTGAGCTCAGGGCCATCCTGCACTACAAAGTGAGACCCTGTCTCAAACAAACAAACAAACAAAGCCTACTTACATGATTTCTGTTTGTAGACAGGTAACTTTGAACATGTCACCTTGAAGTGTGATCTTCGTAAATATTCTTTATTGAAGTGAAAAAGTTCTTTTCTGTGATTTTGTTGTTGATGATGTTAATTGGGGATTGAGCCCAGGGCCTTTTCAGTGAGCTGTATGCCAGCCCTTTTTATTTCGATACAGCATCTTGCTAAGTTGCCCTAGCTGGACTTAAATTTGTCATATACCTGCCTCAGCCTCCTACAGTCCTGGGTTTGTGGGCATGTGCCACCACACCTGGCTCCTTGTATTCCTGGTTTGGCAGTTTGGATTTTTTTTTTTCTTTTTGTTCACCTCAAGACTGATGATTGAATTGTATTAAGTTCATTATCTGTTGTACATATTTATTGTATCTGATAAAGTTTCATTTAGGCTTTCTCCTTTAATCTGTTAATGTGATTATATTGCTCAACTTTTAAAAATAAATTTCTAGATTTAGTTTACTAATAGTTTGTCCAAAAATTTTATATCCATATTCTTGAATTGGCCCACAAGTTTCTGCTTTTCCTATATTTTTCTTGCAAAATGTTGACATCAGTCAAGATTGCAGAAGCTTAGAAGTATTTCTTTCTTTCTGTCCCTTGAAAGATAGGTTCATCATTTAGCGCTACTCTGATTCTCCAAATTTACCACCTACTGCAGTTTACTATTTTTGCTTTATGTGTCAGTGTTTGTTTATTGACCATGTATATTTATTAATATTTTGATTTACCATTCCTTCTTCAGGAATCTTATATCTGGAATATCATTACTCTGGTGGGATCTATTATAGTAAACTCTCTGAGTGGAAATTGTCTTTTTTTTCCTTAGTTTTTCTTTGTTTACTTTGTTTCATTTAACATTTTTTTCTTGAAGTAAGAATTTATTTTGCAGAATATCTTCATCTTATGGAACTGAAGGAGGCAAAGTGATTACAGAACCATGAAATTCAATATGCTAAGAGCAAGAAAATTGAATTTCATGGACAGGGTATCACTAATAAATTATAGGAACTCTTGTAGGTGAAGGGTGCATATAATAGACTTTGCCCTTACCTACTCTACTCTAGAAAGAGAGTGGGCATTTAAAATGTGACTACTAGGGACCAGAATTTAGTTCAAGTGGTACAGCACCTTCCTTGAAAGCACAAGAACCTGAGTTCAATCCCAGATATCACAAAATGTAAAAATAAAAAATAAACAACCCTTTAAAAATAAAATAAAATGTGACTACTATTGAGTACCTGGCATAAACGTCTACATCTAGAACCATCCGAAGAACTAGCTCAGGATTTATTTATGTTTGTTTCTGCAGTACCTGGTTCTGTTTTGGGCATATGATAACCCAAATGATTTCAGCAATGCTAGGCATGGTGACTCTACATTCATATTGAATAAGATAATGTTTTAACTTTAAATTTCCCTTATTCCTATTAGTTTTTTAAATGAATTCTTTATTGGTACAATTTATATACATCTCAAAATCACATATAACATTGGGGAATTTGTACGAGTATATGACACAAGTTAATTCTCATTTTTACCCATATCCCTACCCACCCACACCTCCTCACCCCCTTTATACATACTCTTTTATTTTCTTTCTGTATCATATTTATTCCTTCCCCTCATCACATTCCCACACCAAGTTTCCTATGGAAATTTCCCACTCTATAATAGCTGTCATACTTTCTAGAGCTCATTTGCATCTACAGGTGCTCATGCCAAAGAGAAGATCCGGAATTTGTCTATCCATTAATGCTGTTGATTTTTTCCTTCTTTCCTTTCCATTGCTTCTTGCATGTTTCCCTTCTACATTCTATTTAGTTATTAGTTAATTAATTTTCAAATTGTAAAATGGGAACTGTATCTATGGTATACATGACAATCTTCTGTCTCAATTAATATAGGATAAATTATCAGTATGACAGGGAACCCATTATGATGGTATTTTCCTACAATCTCAATAGTCAGGAGTCCAGTCTGGACTACATAGGAAGACCCTGTCCCCCCAAAAAAGAAAAACTTTTTTGTGTTTTGTTTTGAGGGTCTCACTTTGTAGTTCAGGCTGGCCCTGAGCTCACTATGTAGCTCAGGCAAGCCTCGAACTCAGCAATCCTCCTGTCTCTGCCTACTGAGTGCTGGGATTACAGGCATGAGCCACCACACCCGGCAAAAAGGAAAACCCTTTTAAAAAGTGAAAAGGAAAATACAAGACACAGTTTAAGGTTTGACAGTCAGGTCTTGTCATAGGCTAATGAGAGCTTTAGGAAAATCTATAGATTGTTTAATAATACAGCAAAAGAAATACAAGGCTTTTATGGAAAAATAAAGGAGAATTTCATTTCGCTTGTAACATTCTTATTCTTGTATTTTAAAAAAATTCTAAGGCCAGTTAAGTTACTGTTTGTTCATTCTGGGTCTCTGCTGCATAGGTATTTGATAGCATTATTTTCTGTTCTGTCACTTTTTAAAAGGTGAGAGGAAAAACAATCCCTTATTGAAAGTCTGGGCCTTCCAAGAACTCAAGGCCTACTAGGGACAAATTCATATGGGACTAATCATTAAGTAACAAAGATGTCATGTACACCTACTGTGTGTTGTGGGTGGGGGTTGGGATAGATGAACAAATGACTTTCCAAACACCTAGAGCTTCAAGAGAAAATAGTGTCAACCACACTCCCCACAATCTGGTAAGGTCCTTAGCATTGTGGGTCTGAGCTGAGGAGCTGTTCCCTTTAAATGTCTGTTTCTCAAGAGCATTTTTGGTGTACTCCTTGTGATGCAACTGGCCTCACATTCTCCCTTCTGACCCAGAAAAGGCAAATAAAAGATGGTAGATAATGTGTTCACGCCAGAGCCTTGAGACAGAATCCACAATATGCAGGGTCCATTATAATTTATTAGCCCAAATAACTGGCTAGTGAGTGAGGAGGGCCTGGAGAACAATATTAAAAGTGAACTTTTCTTGCTCAGAACTGCTAAGGAATCTAGCTCCTAAAAAGTAGCAAGTGAAACAGAAAACATCTCTCCTCTCTACAACAGACTAGAGATCAGCAAAATCCTACTTGTGTACAGTCCTACAGTTTAGAATTTTTTTGTATTTTTTAGAGGTTGTTAAGCACACAAAACCCAAGGAGAAACCAGCAACAGAAGACCTCTTTTACCCTCAGAGCCTAAAACATTCAGATAGTTACCATCTGGTCCTATACAGAAAAAGTTTGTCAACCCTTCAGTAGACTAGTGTTTCTCAAATTGTGATCCCTGTACCACCAGCATCAATGTAATGTAGGAACATGTTACATATGCTGCTTTTTAGATCCCAATTTAACTTACACTCAAGGGATGGAGTCTAGTGATCTGTTTTGACCAGACTCTTCTAGTGGTTCTGATACATGTTAAAGTTTGAGAATCACCACTGTAGACCAATGGCTTAATCCCACCCTAAAAGATCACCTTTTACTCAGTCTTCCTTATGATTTCACAGAAAAGTAAAAATTCAAGATAGGTTTCAGCCAACTAGCAGAGGATACCCTTGAGGAAGTACATTGTTATTTTGGCTGGATCACTCCCATTGTTGATATTTAGTGTACCCATGCTCACACTCATGGAGGGGGTAAGAAATCAGATGTTTTAAACTCCCATTATGATCTAGAGTTGTATGAGTGCCGCTTCTGAACATTATGATGCCCAGTCAGTGACTGTTACCTAGCCAGGCCCAGTGGCACACACCTATAATCCCACCTACTCAGTAGGCTGAGTTGGGCAGATAAAAATTTAAACAAAGAGTTGGGGATGTAGCTTAGTGTGAGACCCTGGGTTAAGTCACCACTACTGGCAAACAAAAATTGTCTTCTAATTTTCAATGTCAGGGTAATTTTGTGTTTTTTTCAGTCTTTATCTGAAATCTAGACACATTTATAGTAACTAACATATTTCCAACATTTTTTAACAAGTTAACTAGTAAGTAAATTTGGACTTAATCTTTTTCTTTCATGATTAATATTCTACTTTATGTTGATAGAAATTAATTTATATAGTGTTTAAATTTTTCAATATTCTTGATCTTCCAAAGACAATAGGTAGACAGTACTTCCCCTCATTATACAGAGAAGAAAATAAGGTCCAGAAGGATTTGTTCAGTCTCCCTGTACATGGCAGAATGAGTCTTCTGACTCCATCATTCTCTCCCATATCCTGACTGTGGAGTAGAAATGTTTCACACTTGTGAACCTTGAAACACAATATCTAACCTATTGATGATGACACTCTGTTTTACAAGTAACACAGTTTTTTTTTTTAAGTTTGTTGTGTGAAAAGAGATAAAAAGCTAAGAAAAGGAAATAATCTTTAACCTAGAACATTTAGTTCTGTGGGTTCCTAGGGGTAGGTTGCCATTGCCATGTACCTTTAGTTCTTTCTCTGCCAGATTATGAATGCTAGAATTTATTTGGTAATTATACTTGCATAAACATAAGGCCACTCAACACAGAAAAATTTCTACAAGAACAGATATTTAAAATGAAAGGGGTCAGTGAACCAGAGGTGTATCCATAGTTTTATTTATGTTAGTTTGGGATGTTTTTCTAGTCCCTGGCAATATGAAAGTCATAACAGCAAAATATTATGAGACTCTGTATATCTATGTAGAAAAGTAAACCCTTCCTCATACTTGAATCATTGATAGGCAGACTTTTAAAAATGATGGCCCAAGTATGTATATGCAGTCACATGTTTTGATATCTTCAGTTATCTTACAAACATACAGCTCTGTGTACTTCCTGTAACAGCTTGTCATAGTCTGCTCTGTGCCACTATAATACCTGAGACCAGTTAATTTCTAAAGAGCAGAACTGATTTTCTCCCAAGCTATAGAGACTGGAAGTCCCACATCACTGCATTGCCAGCATTGTCTGCTGAGCCCCTTGCTGATCCTCTCACATGGCAGAAAGTAAAAGGACAATCTAGGGCCAGAGATTTAGCTTAGTGGTGCTGGTGCCTGCCTTGCAAGCACAAGGTCCTGAGTTTGACCCGGTAACCACATACAACAGTGCTGGGCATAGTGAATCACGCCCACCAGCAATCAGTACCACATACCACAGTGCGGGGCATGGTGGCTCATGCTGTAATCCCAGCACTCCGGAGGCAGAAACAGGAGGAATGCTCAGTTCGAGACTTGCCTGGGCTACATAGTGAGCTCAGGGCCAGCCTGAACTACAAAGTGAGACCCTGTCTCAAAACAAAACAACAAATGGGACAATCTAGCTAACACTGTGGGGAGCCTCTTTGTTTATTTGCTGGGGTTTTTGTTTGTTTGTTTGTTTGTTTGTTTGAGAACTGGCCTGGATTCTCCCATTGCCCTAGTCTTGGCTTCTAGAGTACAAAACCACTTTTATGAAAGAGCCTTCCTCCCTTTAAGGGAGAGCCCTCATGACCTAACTGCCTCTTACAGGCCCACTAGGGGAGGCCTGTTCAAACCCATCTGGACTCATGAAAGAACTAGTTTACTTGAAAATGCCCGTTCACCGAAGGGCTCAGTTGTTTCAGGACTGTGTTTGAACCCAACACGTGTAGTCATAACCATAGTTAGTTATTCCCTCTTGACCTTGACCTTGTTTCTGGCCCCTGGATCATACTTCTTAGCTTGAATTCTCAATTTTCTTTATATATCATCTGTCTGCCTTTGCCCCCTTTGTCTTACTCTTTCTCTGTCTTATTCTTTCTCTCTTCTCCCTGTCTTGCTTTTACCCCTCTATTCTATCCCCTTGTATTCCTCCACCTTCTGCCTACACTTTCTCCTGCCTTTTCTCCAAGCCTCACATGTCGCCTTTTCAGTCCCTTCTCCCCCACAGTTTTCATTTCTGTTTGTCCAGGGTTAAATGGTTAAAAAAAATCACCATTTCATATGTGAGAATGTGTCTATTAAGAGCAATAATTAATCACTTTAATTTTAGTGGAACTTCAAAGTTCTACTTCCTTGAAAGCTATGAAACACCACTGTGCTTTAAATTTCTTAGTAATGGACACTTTTGTTTATGCTAGCCCTTGTGATAGTATTACAAATAGTAATGGTAACAATAATGTCTTATACTTACCGCAGCTGATGTTTATTGAGATTTTACCACTTGCCCAATTTTATTATAAGTAGTTTTCAGTGTACTCTGAGACCTGGGGCTGCCTCAGACTTTCAGAAGCCTGGAGATCAAAAGTATTGTGATATGATAATAACAGTAAATTTCACTAAATCTTGCCCTTAATACATGTCCCTTTACTCTTGTATGAGAAAATTGGGAAGTATACATAAAACACTCTGAATTGTACCTTTGAGTTGCCAGCTGTATTAGTCACCTTTTTCATAGACCACTATATTTGTGTGAAAGAATGACTGCTAAATAAATCGTTGTTGTGCACACTTAGGTACAGTTTTTTGCAGAATATTTCCGTGCACTTTTAACCCTTGTTTCCCTGAAAATAAGACCTAACCTGAAAATAATGAGCCTTGAAAACTAGAGATCAAAACTGCTAGCTAGCTGGGCATGGTGGCTCTCACCTGTAATCCCAGCACTCAGGAGGCAGAGGAAGGAGGATTGCTGAGTAAGCTCAGGGCCAGCCTGACCTACAAAGCGAGACCCTGTCTCAAGAAAAACTCTAGATAGATAGATAGGTATGTAGATAGATAGATAGATAGATAGATAGATAGATAGATAGATAGATAGATAGATAGATAGATAGATAGATAGATAGATCTGCTAGCCCCAGTGAGCCTATCCAGTTTTCAAAGCTTATTATTTTCCAGTTAGGTCTTATTTTCAGGGAAACAGGGTATCATCTCTGAGAACCTAAAATAAAGGTGTGCAAATGGAGAGAGGTAAAATCTATAACTCTTTGGCAGCTGACTAGATATGAAAGAAGAAATAAAGCTAGGGAATTTTCCTGAGCTTTTCGCCTAGGCCCCTGGGAAAGATAGATGGGTAAGAAAGAAAAACATCGAGATAGAATAGATTATGTTGACAAAGGTTTACTTACGGCCTTTTCATTGATGCTACTACTCTGATCTACTTCGGAGGATTCTTAGGATGTATAGGCTCTGGGCCTTTACTACCTAGCTGGAAAATGTGGCGTTCATGCCAGTAATTCTAATTCAAGTTCAGAACTGCCAAGTTCCTTGAGAGAGGCTTGGTTCAAGTCTGATTGCTGTTAACAGAGGGTACAGAGAGAATTTCATGAAAGAGCAAGCAGCTGAAAGGGATGTTGCAGAATGTGTGCAGATTGTCCAGACACACAGAAGAGCCTTCATTGAGAAGAAGAAAGAAGAGGGCAGGTAAGGAGGAGTATCCGAAGTAGAGGCTAGGAATAGTATAATATGGATGTTACTGATGATAAGAAATTACTGGTTTTGAAAATATTATCCCAATAAATTTTTTGAAATGTTGTCTTCAAAGTCTGAAATAACAAATGCCATAATGTTGTATATGTGATCAGTTTTTTATGACTTTTTGTAAAACAACTGTCTTTTTAGAATAACAAAGTTATTTCTGTACAAATAAAAATATTTTTGTTGACTGTGTTAAGGATTTCAGGTTCATAAAACTTATCTCAGGTATTGATTGTAATTTTAGAGGATTATGCTGAATATTTTACTGTGATCATATTTTTAGGGTTGTTTGTTTTGATACAGGGTTTCACTGTGTTGCCAAAGCTAGTCTCAAACTCATGGGCTCAAGTAATCTTCCTGCCTTGGCCTCCTGAGTAGCTAAGGGTGCAGGCATGTGTCACTATACCAGGTTACACCCTTTTTTTTAATAGCCTTATTTTTAAAGCCTGCATATTTTTAGATAACTTTGTTTTCCTCTCAAAAATTTTATCAAACCTTTAATACATTCTCATAGGTTCAAATCACCAGTGATGTGCATTACTGACCCATCAAATGGTTTGTCCCACTGATGGTAAAAATAGTTCAAATCACTTTTATTATTCTTTTGACTTAAAATTAATTTTAAGAAGCTGTCTAAAGGGACCATCACCCATGTACCACCCACCCAGCAGTGAGACATACCATACAAGTAGCCTGTCATGAACATATTAAGTTGCATTTTCATATGTCCTCAAAAATCTTGGCTTTGCCAGGCGTGGTGGCTCACGCCTGTCATCCCAGCACTCGGGAGGCAGAGACAGGAGGATTGCTGAGTTTGAGGCTTGCCTGGGCTACATAGTGAGCTCAGGGCCAGCCTGAACTACAAAGCGAGAACCTGTCTCAAAAAAAAAAAAAAAAAAAAGAAAGAAAGAAATCTTGGCTTTTCTGCAGGGCATGATGGTTCACACCTATAATCCAAGCACTTGGGAGGCTAAAACAGGAGAATTGCCATGAACTGAAGGCCAGCCAAAAAAGTGTCTCAAAAAGAAAAAGAAAAAGCTTGACTTTGTTCTAGGTCTTTCTTCTCCTTACAGAATTAATCTGATCTAAATGTCTGTTGTTGTTTTCCCCTAGATAAGTCAGATAAATATGATCCACGAGATGTTGAAAGACTACAACAAGATGATAACTGGGTTGAAAGTTACTTACATTGGAGACATAATGTTGTGGACGACACACTGAAGATGATTGATGAGAGTTTTCACTGGAGAAAAGACTTCTCTGTCAATGGTGAGCTGTTCAGTTTAATTTTGACAGGGTGTCACCTGCACGGGTGTTACTATTTTGCATTTATCTAAGTACAAATTAACAGTCATCCTAAACACCAAAATATAAGTATTTATAAAGATCTAGTAATATTTTCAAAGGAAAAGCTTGTGAAGAAATCTTACAAAAGTAGGATGATTCAAAGGAAACCAAATTAACTGGGAGCAGAGTCATACTCAACATTAGTCTCCTAACTTGCGTTTAAGTGAATGCCAATAAACAACAGCAGGACAGCATCTTCTCGGCTAGCTCTAGAAAAAAGGAGACAATGTTTTTCCCACTTGTTACCCATGTCTTTCCTATCCCACAAGTTCCTTGTGTTTGTGGGTATTCCCCATAGAATTGCTTAATGGATGGGGATCCCAGAAAAGCAAGTTTCTCCCTGGGGAAGGGTGCTTATTTCACCATCTCTTGAGCTGCTCAATTTTTTTTCTCAATCCACTATTAGACTGGAAATTGTCCCTTAAAATGGGAGCTTTAAATCTTAGAGTTTTATAATGGTGTTCAAATGTATGAAGAATTTCCCTTCTTAAAGATTTGATAAGAAACTGGCGTAACTACCAGTTTCAATTAGCTATAAAAAAGGATTCCCTGTCCTGGAAGATGATAGACTCTGGGATGACTGAGTCCAAAGATGTAACATAAACAGTTAATGAGTAAATCTAGAGGAGATACTCTCTGTAGTCTTCAAGGGAATATTTAAGAAGTGAAGTGAATAGATACATAAAACCTATAGGTGATTTCAGCAAGTATTAAAGCACTTACTAATCAAGAAAAAGGTAATAAATGCGATAGTCCTAAACCACTGAAGTACAGAATAAACCTTCAAGCTAAACACTACTTGTATTCTCACATAGAATTGCTAGTTTCTGGTGGCCAGAAGCAGAGATACCATTGGGTGAGGTGTGGAAAGAGGCTTTGCAGGTTCATGGAGTGAATGAAACCAAAGCTTCCATGTTACTGCCTTGCCACATCGTTCCTCAGCCTTCCCAGAAACTGAACATGACCTTTGTTCCTCCAGCTAAAGAATCTTGTGTTTTTCTGATTTTTCACCTGCCCCACAGTAATAAAGTGTATTAGTATCTACTAGATACCTCACTTTCATAAAAATACCATTTTACTAGAAAAACATAACTGTGTTTTGTTAATTCTGAGGATGTGTGCCTAACAATGTACTTCCTTTTTTTCTACTCAGGGCCTCATGTATGCTCAGTCACTGAGCTTCATCCTGAGTCCCTGCTATGTTTTGCTGAGTTAAATTACATGAAACATAAGTAGAATGTGGAAATGTAGCTATATAAACAATAGCTGATATGTCAAAGGAAATGAACTTTTTCCATTGCTGTCACCTGTTTGTCCTTAGCTTGTTTCCTTTTTTATTGCCAGAGTTCTTGTCAGATGCTTGAATAAGTTGTATGTTTTTTATATAAGAACTACTGCATAACATTACATTGTGAGTTTTATGTTTCGGAACCTAAATTATAATTACTTATGAAAGTTTATCCCTTTTTAGACCTTAGTGAATCCTCCATTCCAAGATGGTTATTAGAAGTTGGTGGTATTTACCTCCATGGTTACGACAAGGAAGGAAACAAATTGTGTAAGTGTATTTAATTTATCACTGGCTTTTTAAGATGTTTAGAGATAGGTATCTTTCTCAGTAGAATTAATAATTAGCAGAACTTTGTCCTCTTGCATACGGAAGTCTCATGCAGTTAAGGATCAGTAGGGCTATCATTGCTAAGTGTCAGATACTAGTAGTTGTGTACACTGTGTACATTGTAGTAAATTACATGATAGAAGCAAATGCTGCATCCTGTAGCAGAGCCAAAATAATCTGATTTAGATTCATTGTCTTCTTTCTAATTTAACTATACATAGTGTTAATATTTGACCTGTTTTTTTTATGGAGACTCTGGAAATCACAAAAGGATACTAAATGGCTTTATTCATCTCTTCCATAATCTTTTCCCTTGAGCTTTTTCTGAAAGGAGTGTGATAACAAGGAATAGTAACAGTTATTTCTGTTGTTCAAGTGACTGCTTTGTTGGGCTTTTCTCCTGTTTGCCCCAAATCCAGCTTGCTTTCATAACAAGACGAGGCCTTGGCAGGGACATTCGAGGCCTGGGCTGAACAGACATCCTGTACTTATCTTGCTTGCCTTCTCTGTAGCTTGTGATCTGCACTGTATTTTAACAATATTCCTTTGTATATTCCTCTTGTTGCTGCCTCTTCCTATTCAGTCTTTCCTCATAGCTTTTGTGCCACCTCCCCCTCAACCATGTTCCAGACTTCATTCTTTTTTCTTGGCTTCTTTTACTTTCCAACTGATACCATCTCCTTGGGTCATCACAAGCACATTGGCAGCTTCAGACCCCCTCCCCACACACAGTGGGCATCTTACACACTTCCTAGGCCTTATGCACATACCCAAGTGCCCACCAGCTGATGCCACTTGGCTGTTTCAGCCACCTTCAGCAAGACCCACAACTAACCTTGTGGCTCTTAACACCTGCCCTCTTTGTGAATTGCCACACTCAAGCCCATTCATTGCCTTTTCCCCTAATACAGCTTCAAATCGGCCCCTTTCCATCACTAGCAGCCACTTCCTTAGTTCCAGGCCTTTCTCATACGGCAGCTTGTTAGGTTGTATTCCCTCCCTCTTCCATTCCACCTTCCCCCCAGCTATCCAAGAGGTGCTTTGAATGCCCAGCATTTCACTCAGAGTTCTCCAAGCTCATCCGTTTCTATTCTCCCCCACTCATCACTATTTTTCTTGGCTGCCACCACCCACAGGATTTGCCGTTCTCTGCTCATGTGCACAGCCTCCGTCATACCTGTCACTGCCTTCCCTCGGGGATGACCATTTCTTCTAGTGTTTGACAGAACCATTGGCTCTCTTTTTAAGCACACTGAAGAGCACTTTTAGGTTATTACCGGATAGTGTTTGCTTCCCTGCATTTTCTTTTTCCTCTTACTTAAAAGTGAAGTTTATTTCCTATGGGAAAGAAAACTAGTTTACCTCTCTGCTTCTCTTTAATTTAAAGGTCCCAAATGCAAGTGTTTCACATTTAAAAGAAAGATGTTTTTAATCTGAGAAACAAAATGAATTATAAATGAAGAAACATGTCAAGGGAAAGACTATATATGTATAATACTAAAATGGTATAAATCTCATTCTTATTTTTATCTTTTATTCTGTGTAAAGTTTGGATCAGGGTGAAGTATCACATAAAAGACCAGAAAACAATAACAGACAAAAAGAAGCTTATAGCATTTTGGTTGGAACGTTATGCTAAGAGAGAAAATGGAAAACCTATCACAGTGATGTTTGACCTGTCGGAAACTGGACTAAATAGCATAGTAAGCATTTTTCTTACCTCTAAATCATCATTTATCCTAGCTTCCTCCCTCTCTTCTGTCTTCCCTGCAAACCAAATATTGCTGTAAAATGGAGCTAACTAATTTATGTTTGGGATTTGTATAATTTTTTTCCCTTACATTATGACTGAAGTTAAACATGGAATTGAGTTTATAGACAGATTTGCTTCATTGTTTGGCAGTCATGTTAGATTTCATATAAATAATAGTTCCTTGTCTGATGTGCAGGATGGAGTGGTAGGTTGTCAACAGTGAACATTTCTACCAAGGCTTAGAACCTGTAGCACTCACCCTCACCCTGGCACAGAGGAGCATATTCAGTAAACACTAAAAGTCATGTATGCAACATTACATTTGTATCATATTTTGTAATTGTAAGATGTTTACATGTGCATATACAGCACTTTGTGATTCTATTGGGTAACTTTGTTTATTTGAATTTTTCGGAGTTTGATTTGGCTGACTTTGGATACTTGTTTTCTTTAGGTGATTTTTCCAACCTTAAAAAACTAGGTTAACTGTTGGACATGATGGTGCATGCCTATAATTCCAGCACTCAGGAGGCTGAGGCAAAAGAATCTGGTCAAACCAACTAGTCTTTAATTTGGGCTCTTTGTTACTTAATAGTAACTCCAAACCATTCAGCAGCAACTGAGATCAGTTTGCATAGTTTTTTCTAACTGTTGATACTTTGTGTTTAAATCATGGCTGATTCTGGTAGCACTGAAGTAGCATTTGTTGACCTACTCAGAACTCTGTTGAAATCTTCTTGGAAATCCATTTGGAACAGTATGTTAACCTTAAAGGGTTTGGCCGGGCGTGGTGGCTCATGCCTGTAATCCCAGCACTCGGGAGGCAGAGATAGGCGGATTGCTGAGTTCGAGGCTTGCCTGGGCTACATAGTGAGCTCAGGGCCAGCCTGAACTACAAAGCAAGACCCTGTCTCAAAAAAAAAAAAATCCTCTAAACCTTAAAGTGTTTGAATTCATACTGTTTTCTTGGTTACTAACTTTTGGAAACCTATCCTAAAGAAATAATCCTGAAGACAGAAAACACATTACACATCAAAATGTTTTTCAGAATGATATTTAAAATAGTGAAGAATTAGGAAAAATAAATGTCCTGTATGAGGAAATGCTAAATTGCGGTATATCTGATTGATGGAATATGTGTAGATATGTAAATTGTTTATAAAGAACTTGTGGGAGGGGCCAGGGATTTAGCTTAGTGGTTCCAGCCTCTGCCTTGCAAGTGCAAGATCCCAAGTTCGATCCCCCGTAACCACATGCCACAATGCCGGGTGTAGTGGCTCACACCTATAATCCCAGCACTCGGGAGGCAGAGGCAGGTGGATTGCTATGAGTTTGAGGCTTACCTGGGCTACATAGTGAGCTGAAGGCCAACCTGAACTACAAAGTAAGACCCTGTCTCAAAAAAAAAAGAATTTGTGGAAATATTAGAGAGTACTTTTGATGGAAAGGACTATAATATGGTTAGTCATAGTCCCTCCCTTGAAAAGGAAGCATTAGATTTAAATAAAAAGCAGTTTCAAAAGAACTACTATTTTAGGGGCAGTGGAAGCACAGATTTTTTTTGTTCTTTTTCATGTTTTTGCTTCTCTGTACTGTTTATGAATCCAGTGCCGTGGAATTTTCCAGCCTAATTCCCATGTGAATGGGTTTTAAATTATAGTATAAATCATTTTATGTTCAAAATTTAATCAAATTACCTAGATGAGTAAATATTTCATAAATGTAAGTCATTATTCTCTTATCCTTTGGGTATGATAGCTTACTATTTATTAACAAAGAACTATGAAAAATAAATGCTAACATTTTCTGTTAACAAGTTTGCAGTAGAAAATTGACTTGAGCTGCCTGATTTTTTTCAGGTGCTTATGCTCACTCATCAAATTTAATAAGTAAATGAAGTATTTGCATTACTGAATATTTTAGTCATGTTTTATCTTAAATCTTACTGGGTAATTTATTTTTATATATGTCCCTCATGATTCACAAAGAATTTAAGTCACCTTATAAAGAGGTATGTAGAATTACAAGGCAAAACATAAGCAACTCAGGAGTTAGAGTAGGCCACCAGTTTAGCTACTGGTTACAGGTACCTGCATGAAGAAATAGATGCATTTAAAATTATACAGTGGCCATATTTTAAAACTAGTGTTTTAGGAAAGTGTCCATTTCTAGTAGTTGGACCAAAAGAAAAAAGTCTTTCATGAGTTCTCAAAGGAAAAAGTTTTTTTTTTGTTTTTTGTTTTTTTTTGGTGGTACCAGGGATCAAACTCGGGCCCTTGTGCTTCCAAGGTAGGTGTGGTACCACTTGAGCTAACTCCTCAGCCCTAAAGAAAGGATATTTTACAGGAAAATGACTATCACATTGAAATCCAAAATCTCCCTTAGAATGCAGAGCAGTAGGTTTCAAGAAACTATTTGACGTAGGATCCACAGGTTAATATAACCAGCTGCATCCTACCAAGTCCACTTAAATTAGCAGTAACTCAGGATTTGATGAGCAAGGATATTACTAGTTCTTCTCAACTATCTTCTTTGACCCTTACTTAACTACCAGTTGTGGAACTGTGCACAGTGGATATAATAATTTATACAGTGTTATTATACATTAAGATTTTTCACATAATAAAACCTTAAGACAGGTAAGAACACTTACTTTCAGTTTGCTGCAATTAAAGCTGCTGTAACTCAAATGCCAGGGCTGACTTTATAGATGCTTATCTCTAGAGCAACCTGCCTTCAAGTAAGTATGACAGATTTTCCTTTGCCTGGTTGTGTCTTTCATCCAACAGCTTTTATAAGGCAGCCGATCGAGATAAGTAAGACAGTCTATGGCAATGGAGTAATACAAAATGAAATAATATCCATAATGACCTAATTTCCTATTGCTGTACCCAAAGCACCAGAACTAGCCAGATAGCTGTCTATAGTCGTCTAGAAATTAGACCCAATGAACAGTCCTGAATATAGCTAAAGATTAATCTGAGATCCCTGAATAAAGGGTAAGAAGCCAGAAATAAAGCAGGCTTGTGTGATTAGAAGTAAAGTGAATATAGCAGATCAGTGTGATAAGATTAATTTGTATATTTTATTGAAGCTATTTATTGAATTTATTATTGAATTTTTTGATGAGCAAGGATATTACTAGCTCTTCTCACCTATCTCCTTTGACCCTTAACTACCAATTGTAGAACTGCGCACAGTGGATATAATAATTCTAAAAATTAGGTTTAGAAAGCAAATATTCTACTGGAGTTTAGACAGTAATATTATTCCAAATAGGTTTTAAACTCTGTGCATATTTCCTTCAATAATGTGTTGATTCAATAGATTTTTAGTGTTATTCTATAAGGATTGCTTTTAAATCCATGTCCTGTTGCCTTCGCAGCCTGAAGTGTGTAACTAGTTTCAGGTAATATGAATAATTTTAAAACATGGCTAAGAATCTGATTTCTTCATCTGAATTTTAGGACTGAGTATTATAAATGGATTAAAAATTAGAACTGAATATTATAAATAGATTAAAAATTAATACCTTAAACCTTAGAAATACTGACATTTATATATGAGCTTATTTTGTAAGAATTTAATAATTGTCGTACTTAATAGTTTATCACCTTTAGAAATGTATAATTTCAACTCCTCTAATGTGAACAGTCTTAAAGATTTAATCTTTATTTTAGGACATGGATTTTATACGCTTTATCATCAACTGCTTTAAGGTTTATTACCCTAAATACCTCTGTAAGTAACTTATTTCTTTATAAAAATATATTGAAACTGTGGAATTTCGAAGCCTTATTTTATTATAGATTTACATAGCTGAAACATTTTTTGTTGGAATTTTGAGTGTGTCATTAGATAGATACAGGAAAGATTTTCCTAAGTAATGATTGTCCTTTACAATTTTATAGTTTAACTTCTAATCTGTGTATATGGAACCCACAACACACACATAGGTACATACAAACACATTTATCTACAAGATTAACCCATAATTACTGATCTTCTATGTCAGAAAGTTATTTGAAGTAGTACTTATATGAAACTTCTTGTATGCAAGAATGAGCAATATTGATAAAATGTACTGTGTAATAAATTAGTGACATATACAGTATAATGTATTACTAGCTACTATTTTTAAATTGTCACAAAATAACCTCACTAATGTTTACGACATTTGAATCTAGGATTTGTAGTTTGTTTGCTCTTTTTTTTTTTTTTGCTTTTTGGAGACACAGTCTCGCTTTGTAGTTCAGGCTGGCCCTGAGCTCACTATGGTGCCCAGGCAAGCCGCCGCGAACTCAGCAATCCTCCTGTCTCTGCCTCCCGAGTGCTGGGATTACAGGCGTGAGCCACCAAGCCCTGCATTGTGGTATGCGGTGTTGATTGTTGGTGGGCGTGTCTCCACGCCCAGCATTATATGTGGTTACCGGGGATCAAACTCAGGTCCTTCCGCTTGCGAGGCAGGCGCCCGAACCACTGAGCTAACTCTCCGGCCCTGTTTGCTCATTTTTAATTGTAACTCTTCCATTAGTTTTCTGAATAACTGCTAAACCTGATGTACTCATTTTGTGTTTGTTGGATTGTGTTATGGGTTTGCCCCAGGAAAAACAAGCTACCAACCTACATATATAGGAAGTTCACAAGTTTGCCTATGGGCATACTTCTGGCAAATAGCACAACTAGGGTCTTTTGACTCGGGACTCAGGTGATACCAAAGCCTAAATCTGTAAATCCTCTTATTCTGGAGTGCTTTCATATTATTGTTGCTATGAGATGAGTAGCAGACAAAAAAGCATAGTGAACATTGAGCGTCATTGCCACCCTTAGCCCCTCACTCTCATCTCTTCAGAGTGAGAGTATTTGTGACTGTTCTTAGATAAAGACAATGATTAGACCCTGTAGGATCTGTTGTTCCCTGTGAGTTTTTCCTGTATGTTGCATGAACCCTAATTGAGTAATGCTTGCTGATCGGTGCTAGTTAGTTTTAATAAGAAATAACTACTTATTAGTTGGTTCCTCTTGTGGACAGAATGAAACTATAATATTTACCTGTTTATCAACCTATCTAAAGGAGTTTGTGAAGAATCACTGAGAAATAATATAAATATCATTACTTCATAAAATACATATAAGATTCTTTTGAGAAAATAAAATCATGGATCTTTATTATTATGAATTCATTGTTGTTTGTTTCATTTAACTAGTTAGAAATGCATATATTCTACCAATATAATGTACTTTTGCAAATCCTGAATTTTGTGAAATCTTAAATTAATTATTCCTCAAAATCTGTCATACAATAGAACTGTTCTATTTCAGCATATCTCAGGTGTAGATTGGAGTGTTAGGTACTAAGCTTCCACTTTCCTGATACCTTGTGTTCTTTTGTATGTCATTTATTTGAACTACATTAACATAACCACTCTAGGAGGGTCTCTGCTCAGAAAAAAATGAAATTACATCTTGACTCTTCCGTAATAGAAGAATAAGTTGGGTATCGAAAATCCTGTTTGTGGTTTCTCATTCTTATTGTTGTTGATAGGACTGTTTAATATTTTCAGCTCCATATGTAAATAATATTCATACATGCTTTGGAATTATTGGCTTCCTGGAACTATAAAAAAGTAAAAGTATTTCTTCTGGAAACATAATTTATTAGAAGGGGAAAGAACAACTATGAGACTGGTTTAACAGTAAGATCTCTAGAAAATTGTAATTGCAACCATGAACTAGACATGAAAATGTTTTTAAAGTCCCATTACCATCAGCACTAATATGACATACTATATCCGAAAATTCCACTTGCCCAAAACTATTTTATTTTGTACGTTTTTGTAATGAGCAAAAGCAATAAATGAACAAAGGAACAGGCTATTTGCCAAAGGACTGTAACAGTACTCTGTTGATTTTGCCTGAGTCTTCTTCCAGGGCAGGCCTGTCTACACTGTGAGGTGTTAGTTCAGTCCTGGCACAGCTCACATATCACTAAATTAGGGCTGGAGTCAACCGGCTCAGTTTTCACATATGTTTAAGTTGCCAGCTTCTCTAGGCTGAGTATAAGTGATATTATAAAGGTGTAAGTCACATGCAGTTAATTTCTTCTCATCTTTCAGCAAAAATAGTGATCTTCGACATGCCTTGGATAATGAATGGTGAGTATTTTATTTGTGTTTTCCTAAGACAAATTGTCTGATTTGCTTTTTTCTTTCTTTGCCACTTTAGCCATATGATTATACCTGCTCAAAGAAAGACTTGTATTGTACTTGACTACACTCATAAGAGGCTAGGGCTTGAACTGTCAAAGGTTGTTACTGAGCAAATGGTAGTGGCATTCCATCCCCCAGACTCTGGGGTTACCCAATAATGTTTCCTAAAACCAGCCTTAATGATATTCAGCCATTTAGGTAAACCATAATGAGAAATCTTAATTTGTCAATCCATAAACAATATATGTCACAAAACATGCGTCTTACCAAGGTATTCTCATGGACTTCAAGTGTTGAGGAAGAAGGTGGTATGAATTTAATACTCACCCCAGATCATTGTAGTCACACGGCCCTTTTGCCAGAATATATTTTTTGGTAAGATAACTGTGAAAAAAAAACATCAAAAAATATTTTACCAACTTCAGAGTGATTGTAAATTAATGTTATCCTCTGAATGTGCATTAATAATCATCAGTGTTTTTAAAAAGCAGTCATCACATAGAAAGCAACAGAAAATCAACAAAGGTAAGATTTGGTTCTTTGAAAAATTTAGCAAAATTAACAAATGTGTACCTAGACTGATTTTAAAAAAAAGACTTAAATTAATGTGGAATTAAGTAACTAACAAATGTATGCCAAGAAATTAGGTAACCAGGAACTTGATAAATTCTTACAAGTCCACTAACTGTTGACACTGATTCAAAAATCAGAATGAAGGTATAGCCAAATTGAGTTAGTAATGACAAAGCATCTCACAAAGAAAACCTCGGGCTCAGATGGCTTCATTAGTAAATTCTATGAATTATGTTGTAAAAAATTAATAGCAATCCTTTGTAAACCATTCTAAAATTTAGAAGAGGAGGGAATGCTTTGTAACTCATTTTATGAAGCAAATAATAGTCCTAAAACCGAATACAGGAAAAATACAGTACAATACATACTTACACATCTTAACTCTGATGAATGTGGATTCACCAGTCACTAGAAGTACTAGCAAACTGAATCTAGCATCCTATGCTACAAGCAAGTGGGCTTTACTCAAGAATACAAAGTTGTTAAAATGTATGAAAACTAAGCAGGGCGGGGGAAGCTGTAGCAGAAGGATCACTATGAGTTTGAGGCCAGCCTGAGCTACACATAGTGACACCCTGTCTCAAAAAACTAAAACAAAATAAAACAAAAAAGTATAAGCTATTATATTGATAGAATGAAGGGGGAAAGCTACATCATCATCTCGGACACCACAAAAGCATGTAACAAAATCTAGTAGCTTTATGTAATAAAAGTAGTAAAGAGACTGGGGACAAGAAGTGTTACGGAACATGACTGATGCCCTCCTAGTTGATTTCTATGCAGTCTTCTAGTATCAGTTTCCCCAAAGTCCCTGACCTAAGTCACATATCATTCTTTCCTTCATAGCCAGTTGCACTCAGATTTATTGACCCAGTATGGTTCAGCCCCCGTCAAGTCCTGGGGAAGAAGATTACCTCTGGAAGCTGACAGCAAAGGGCTGACTGTTTTTGAATGAAGCTAATTCTTCATGACACAGTGGAGAACTTACTGAGCCTGATAAAGGGCATCGCTGAAACCTATAACTAATATCATTTTTAAATTATACTTCAAAGCTATTTTAAAAATCAGATTTAGCACATTAATTCCAGCAGCAAAGCTTCAAATCTGTCAACTCACAAGCTTTTAAAATTGAAATTTAACAAAAATTTAAATGTTATGTAAAAAAACGAGTCACAGTGAGACAAAGTAAAACTACTTTTTGAGCTACTAAATATTTGTCATGCTGTTCTTATTTGCTGTTTTATTCTGTTGATACTTTTGCACAATGAAGCAGAATTCTACTTTTAGTTGCTTTAAAATGGGCTTTTGAAAAGTGTCACAATAGAAATGAGATTTTAAAAACTAAGTATAAGTAAGAAATGCCATGACAGGACAAGGTTGTAATTACTAAACAGCTGTGTCGGTAACAGTTTATTCTTGTAGTTTGTAAAGTTCTCAGTTATTAAACTGAAGGGCCTGGGAAACTGGCAGTTTAGAGTTAGGAAGGAAATCTGGGCCTGGTTCACACCCATGCTAAGGGCTACTCCCTTCTCTTCCTGGCCTCTCCTTTGGGAAGACTTTTCCTATTGAGTGTTTATCAGAACCACAAGGCAAATGGCTCTTTAGGATTGTGCAGCTCTTCCCTGGACCATGTGGCAGTTTGATTCAAGACGTGATAAATCTTAACAATTGAGATCATTGATGAACATATTCAGAGATCAAAACCCTGATAAGTTGACTAATGATCATCAGGATCATTTACTCTTCGTGGAACATTTGGAATCTTAAGGGCAGTCACAAAAAGACCTGGGTTAGCGCATAAAATAAAGCAATTGATAAAGAGAATAAAAAGAATTTTAATGATGTGACCTTTTTTCTTCAGCTGCTTTCAAAATTGTGAAAACCTGGCTTGGCCCAGAAGCAGTGAGCCTGTTAAAGTTTACAAGTAAAACTGAAGTCCAGGACTATGTCAGTGTAGAATACCTGCCTCCACACATGGGTGGAACTGTAAGTATAGTCCTTGAAATGTGTTGAAATAATGCTGGCCAACAGTACATAAGACTGTATTCTTTCAAGGAAAAAGAAAGAACAGTGTCATAGTGTCCAAAGAAACATCACAGAGTCCCTAAAGTGGCAAGTAGCATTTCACTTAAGTTTTAAAGTTATTTTTATTTTTGAAGATACAATATTTTATGTCGTTTTAAACTGAAGAGCATTCAGGAGAGTATTCAGAAACACTTCTTTAGTAAAATGTGTCCTGGTACTCTTTGTCCAGTCACCATTTTCCCTGCTCAAGATGACATTTCTTAAAATAATTTCCAGGAGAATGTATGGCCTATATAAGCAAGTGAGTGTATATGATTCTTCCTTTTCCTGTATCTTTTAAACAGATAATATATTTATGCACTGTTAATCTTGCTTTGTTTTCACAGCGTGTCTTAGATATTCCAAATCTATATGTTACAAGCTTTCTTGCTTTGGTTTCATGGCTATATAGTATACCAGTATTAGATGACCTATAAATTATTGAATTTCTTTATGTAGTGTCTTTAGTTTGCTCTTAACTTTTTGCATAATCAGTCCTATTTTGAAGGACCATTTTTTGTTTTCTGATCTTTTGCCATAAAAAATCTTGTAAATACCTCTTGGTATATAAGTACTACAAATACATGTCTAGAAGTAAAGCCTTTGAGTCAGTGGGTATATTTAATTTTTAATTTTGGGAGCCATCTCCAAATTCCCTCCAAAGTCACTGTAAACATGTACCAATAAAATATGAAATCATTTGAACTATATGTCCTTGCCATTACCATATGTTCTCATTGTTGTAATCTATGCGAGTCTCAGATGAAAAACTTTAATTTTCCTTCTTTTATTATAAGTGATATGAACCCCTTTTATGATTTAAAAGGCATCCTTTTTATATGAGCTGTGTACCATAATTTCATCCCTTTTTCTTTCCTTTTGATTTGTGTGTATTAATAATGATTATATCTATTTCTGTTTTGTGTGGTACACATTTTTCTAGTGGACTTCTTAAAAACAAGGAAGAAAAAGCCTTTCCTTGTGCTTCCTTTTAGCTTTTGTGTTGCTTGGTTGGTTGGTTAATGGAGTTTTGTGTTTTGTTTTGTAGTGCTGGGTATTGAACCCAGGGCCTCATGCATGGTAGGCAAGTACTGTACCATTAAGCTTCATCCCTAGCCTATTATAGGTATTTTTATGCCTTTCTAGGTTTTGTGATGCGTAGTAGGGCCGTGCATACTTAAGATTTGTTTGTTCTTTGCTTTTAATCCTCCTCTGTTTTGTTCCAGTGCTTATTATGGTTGAAAAAACACACAAACATGAGCATACATTTCAAGCTTTTGTGAAATAGAGTGGGCTAAATATGTTCTAACTTGATACCCCACCCCCACGTCCGGTACTAAGGCTCAAACTCAGGTCCTTGTGCTTTCTAGGCAGGCACTATACCCCATCCCCCCTTTTTATTCTTTTGATTCTGTTTTCTTTTAAGTCTTTTATTCTTTTAGATAGATAACTTATAAACAGTTCATACTACTTAACTACTCTCACTTCCTAGTTTGAACTGCTTCTTGTACTTTAAATTTCACTGCATAATCAAATCTGTTTCTTGGCCAAAGTAATGAATTTTAAATCAACTATCAGTGCATTATTTCCTTCCCCTCCCCCATTTCTTCACAGGCTGACATGAAATTCTTTTCTTTTAGGATCCTTTCAAGTATAGCTACCCACCCCTGATGGATGATGACTTTCAGACACCGCTGTGTGAGAACGGGCCCGTTGCCAGTGAGGATGAGACATCGAGTAGAGAAGACATAGAAAGTGATGGGAAAGAAACTTTGGAGACAATTTCTAATGAGGAACAATTGGCTCTTCCAAAAAAGGTAATTTTGTGAATAAATTAAAATCAAATTGAATGAAAAGCTGTGGTCTAGCCTGAGTTCAACCACTAGGGAGCTGTGTGATTTTTGTATAATTCACTAAATTCGCTGCCCTTCCATATCTTTGTAAAAAGAAAGCATGACATGAGTTGTTTAGTTGCACCACTTTCTTTAAAAAGCTGAATCTGTGCTTTCTGTACAATTGGTAGAGTATACATGAAAAGAAGGAATTATTTTACATTTTTATTTATCTAGGGTAAAACACTGATTAATTTAAAACCATATCTTTTTTCTCTTTCTGTAGTACTCAGGATTGAACCTAGGACCTAACACATGCTAGGCAAGAACTGTACTCCTGATTACATCCCAGCCCTTTCTTCTCTTTCTCTTTTTTCCTTTAATTTGAGACAGGGTCTCTTAAGTTACCCAGACTGGCCTCAAACTTAGATTCTCATGCCATGGCTTCCCAAGTAACCACGCACCCCCCCCCTTCATGACCTCATCTTATCTTGTTAAAAACACTTGTGATTTTTGTTTTACAAGTTTTCAAGGGCTTGATAAATATTATAATTTAGTACAAATGCAAAGACTTAAAGGAAGGACCATTTTGTATTCTCCATAGTGCACTGTTCGTAGTTAGGTTCTCAAATACATGTTCATGACCAAATTAGTATATATTCAATATTTCAATTAGATATAGTAAACCTATGTTAAAGATTATAATTTGTGAATCAGATATTGTTTACTTTTTGGCCTAATGCCTTGTCCAATGTAAAATTAAAATGGCATTATCTTATTCTGTTGTCATTAGGTTAACCCAATTGAATCAGTTTCCAAAGCAGAAGAAAGTGAGAAAGTTGATTCAAAGATGAAAGCTTTCAAGAAACCACTGAGTGTATTTAAAGGGCCTTTACTGCATATCAGGTAATAAGATTATAGTAGCCCTACTCTTAAAAAAATTTGACACCTTGAGGGTCCTACAGATTGAAAAGTTCTATACTCTTTGAAACTGGAAATTAAAAATTAAGGGTTATGTGAAGACTTACTTTGGTTTCTGGAGGTGATACATATTTAAATACCATCCTATTATTTATATGATTTAGTGTACAAAGGGCTCTCATCACACATCAGATACCAAAAGTGAATATTCATTTATTACTGAGTAATGTATTCTTTTTATATTACTGATATACAAATAGAGGAATGCCACCACAAGAACCATTTGTTGTTTTGACCTTCTAAAAGCAAAAAGTGAACTAGAAAAATAGGTTTCTGGCTAAAACCTAATTTCACCACATCCTCATTTCTGTTCCTAGGTCATTTGATTGGAAAGATTATTTAGGATTGAGGGCTGGGGTTATGAGTGGGAGAGCACTTTTCCAGTATAGGCTTTGATATCTAGCATTGGAAAACCAAAACATTTAGGGTTGTTTTTGTACTGTAATGTGAAACTTCCCTTTCAGTGATGCTTTTGGTTGATACATTTATTCAGTCTTACATTAATATTCAACCAACCCTCATTAATGATGATGTAATGTAGCATTTTCTCTTTCTTTCTTTTTTTTGAGACAGGGTCTCACTTTGTAGTTCAGGCTGGCTCTGAGCTCACTATGTAGTCCAGGCAAGCCTTGATCTCAGCAATCCTCCTGTCTCTGCCTCCCGAGTGCTGGGATTACAGGAGTGAGCCACCACGCCCGGCACTGTGGTATGTGGTATTGATTGCTGGTGGGCATGAGTCTCCACGCCCAGCATTGTATGTGGTTACTGGGATTAAACTCAGGATCTTGCGCTTGCGAAGCAAGTGCCAGAACCACTGAGCTAACCCTCCGGCCCGCATTTTCTCTTTCTTTTTTTGAAACTTTCCTATGTAACTATTACTTAGATGTCTTATATCAACAGTATAGGCAAGTCTTTTAAAACTTATGATTCCATGTCTAATTGACAAAATTAGTTTGTTTACATATATTTTGGTTACTTCCACTTGTAAGTGTTTCCAATATCTATGGATCTAAGAAAGAAACATGGCATACATTTTGTTTTCAATTTTTTTTTTTTTTTTGCCTTTTGTTTGCACTCGGGAGGCAGACAGGAGTATTGCTGAGTTCAAGGTTGCCTGGACTATGTAGTGAGCTCAGGCCCAGCCTGAACTACAAAGCGAGACCCTGTCTCAAAAAAAAAAAAAAACAGCATTCAAAGTGTTCTTCCCATTGTTTTGAACCACCTGATACCATTTGACTCATGTGAGGAAACTACACAAATTTTGCTTGAGTCTTTTTAATTTTTATTTTGCATCATGCACATTACAGTGGCCATTGATAGTAAAATTTGAATTTTGAGGCTTACTGGTTTTATTGTTTGATAAGTACTTCCTTTAATTCTTCCCCCAGATTTATTTCTGCAGTTCTTTTTTGCCTCTATCACTTAGAAAAGCCATTGTATAGTTAAGAAATTAGTCTGTAACTTAAGTACATCCTTAATGATCTTTCCTTTTAAGTTATGCTCTTCTCTGTTCATGTATAAAAATATGACTGATTCTAATCTCTTTGTAATTAGAGAATAAAGCAGTGGTACCTTTTTTGCTTTGATCATAATCCATAATGTTCCAAAGGATTTAAATAAATGCAATTTAAGATTGTGTGAATTATAGGATTAATTTTAGAATTTTCCTAATTCTCTCTTCAGTTCTTCCCTATTTTGCTTTTGACTTTAGGGAAAACCATTGAGCTTCTTAAATAGCATGCATTGGATCAGTAAGATTAAAATATAAAATTGTATTAGGTAATTGTTCTGAAGTCTTTTTTCAATGAAATCTCCTGACACACATGAGCATAGAATATTAACCAAATAAATTTTTTCAAGCTAGTGATTGCATTGTCATTTATTCTAAGCAATACAAATGCCTTATGTTTTTGTTACTACCTAGCCCAGCAGAAGAACTGTATTTTGGAAGTGCGGAATCTGGAGAGAAGAAAGCCTTAATAGTGTTAACAAATGTAACTAAAAATGTAATAGCATTTAAGGTAAATATCTCTTGGGGGGGGCAGTATGGAGGATCAGACTCAGGATCTTGTGCTTGCAAGGCAGGTGCAGTGCCGCTAAGCTAAATCTGTGGCCCTAAGGTAAATATCTTAAAGATGTAATAAATTATGTATGAAAATATGACAGGAGAAAGAATCTGGCACATATTCTGATTGAAAGATTGATAACTGAACAAAGAATAGTTGTGCAAAGGTTAAACTTGCACAATATTTGTATTTATGATATGTTTTGGCACATTGTACTGCCTTGTAGTTCTAACCAAGAAGCATAGGTTTTCTAAAATCTCCCCTGGCATCTGTATCCCAGGCTTTAATGAGGATGAATAGACTGATGTCCATGTTAATCCTGACATTTAATTTTTGTCATAAATAAATGCCCAAGAATACTAACCTTTTACTGAATATTAAGTATAACAATACTGAGTCTATCACCCATATTGTAGGCATTCCTTTCTTCAGTCTCCTATTTAATTTAGATATAACAGCTAGTATGTTCTGGATAGGCTTTGATCGTCCCCTGTTTTAATCTCTGTAGTCCATTGCAATGTGATATAATATGCATTCTGTTTTAGGAATTTGCATCATTACTTTCAGCCTACTACCAGATAGACTATTTAATGGACTGGTTAATTATTTTACTCAGGAGGAAGTCTGAGGGGCAGTAAGACTTAATAAGAGAAGTATATTTTTAAGCCAGGCATGGCGATACATACCTATATATCCCATACTCTGGCAGTTTAAGCAAGAGGACTGCAAGTTCAGGCCCAGCCTGAGCAACTTCGCAAGACTGTCATAAAATAAAGACAGAAAAGGCCGGGCGTGGTGGCTCACGCCTGTAATCCCAGCACTCGAGAGGCAGAGGCAGGAGGATTGCTGAGTTCAAGACTTGCCTGGGCTACATAGTGAGCTCAGAGCCAGCCTGGACTACAAAGCGAGACCCTGTCTCAAAAAAAATAAAATAAAATAAAGACAGAAAAGGACTGGAGATATAGTTCATTGTGAAGGCCCTCAATTGAATCCCCCGGTACCACAAAATAAAAAGTACTTTTATAGGTAGGTTGAGATGCTTTTTATGCTGTTGGTGAAAAAAAAATACATTCTATGCATAATCACTTAGTTTTTGTCTAGTCATCCAGACACAATACCCAACACTCCGTAACTCTAAGGAGACTTTATTTTGGCTCATAGTTTGTTGAGGTTTTAGTCCATAGTTGGCTGGTTCCAAAGCAGGGCGGTCTGGCAGAGGAGAAGTTTGTGGCATGGTGAGCAGGAAGCAGTCACTGCTCAAGGCAGGAGGAGAGATACTCTGTGTGTGGGCATGTATCCAGACTGCGCCCACAGAAACCCACCTCCTCCCAGCAAGTTTCATCGCCAACATCACAACCAGCTATAAACCCATAAGGAAACTAACCCTGTATCACACACCCATGATCCAGTCACTGCCAGAGGCCCCAGGTATGAGCTCAAGAGGCTTTGTGGGAACATCTAGATACAGGCCATAAATAACAGCCACCAAGTTGTTTTGTAGATACTTTGCTTGTTGATTATTAAGTGCTGATGTTTTAGGAAGTCATTCTTAAAGAATTCCCACAAAAGAGCATAGGGGTTGTTAGCACACAGATTGTGTGATCACTTTGTTTCTAAACAGGTGAGAACAACTGCTCCAGAAAAGTACAGAGTGAAGCCAAGCAACAGCAGCTGTGACCCGGGTGCATCAGTCGATATAGTGGTGTCTCCCCATGGGGGTGAGTTATTGCTCGTGGCCACACCCACTGTGGTGGGGAGTAGGAACCTGGGCCCCCACTGAGTGCAGAGGTGGATCTAGAAATTAGTATATCAGCAGGTCACCTTGACTCTCTAGATATCTGTTTTCTCACACATGAAATTAGATGGTCAACAAGGTCTTCAGTGTCCTTTCCACCATTAAAATGTAATTGTTTTTTAATGAGTAAAATTATTTAAAGTGACACCAATTGCAAATGAATTTCAAGAAATTACTCAATTTTAGGACAATTTTGTGTTTAAGGTATCTTCCTTTTTTTTCCTTTTTCCTTCATGTTATATTCTGGAATAATGTTGTAAGCCACATATCCAGCCCTCTGTAAAGGTTCCTGCTTATATGTTAAATTACTTCTGGAATACAGGTTTAATGGTCTCTGCCCAAGACCGCTTTCTGATCATGGCTGCAGAAATGGAACAGTCATTTGGCACAGGGCCAGCAGAGTTGACTCAGTTTTGGAAGGAAGTTCCCAGAAACAAAGTGACAGAGCATAGGTAAGCATTTTATTCACAGGCTCCCAAATGTGACAGAAAAATCACGAAGAGGAATGGCATCTCTCCAGGTGAGGCACTGTGCCTCCCTCCTCATGTCTGTCATACTTTGGGGATGTTCCAGTGAATGAGCTGAAGCTGTCCAGGGAGTCACTCATAACAGAAATTTGCTTGGCAGGCCAGGGACAGAATCTGTATCTGTCAGGATGACATATGTACCTCTCTGTCCTGGCAGTTCCCCTGTAGGAGTGCTCACTCCATGCACTAGACTATTGGTTGCAGCATTGTTTATAATAGTGAAAAATTAGAAGGAACTGAAATCATCAGTAAATGAGTAATGAAATACATTTATGTATATTTTTCAAAGAGTACCTTGCAGCCATTCAAAAAAGTATAGTAAGTCTGTGTGTCCTGACATGGAAAGATATCTGTGATATATTAATATAAAAAGTAATCTCAGAAATATGTATGATATTATCCTATTTAAAAGAGGAAAACATTTGAGTATATAAGAGGGGTTGTGTGTGTGTCACGTTGTGATAAATGTCTTAAAAGATGTAGAGAAGAAAGGAACAGTAGAGAAAGCTGTGTTGTGATTTCTGTTTTGCTTTGCTTTTTTTATCAGAATTATGATTTATTGGAGTATTCCTCGTTTTTCCCCTAGAGAACATTTGTCAGTGTCTAGAGACATTTTGGATCTCACAGCTGGGGAATGGGGTACAATGAACCTCTAGTAAGGGGCTGCTAAGCTTCCTGTGGTGCACAGTACAGCCTCAGTCCCCAACTTATGGCCCCAAACAAAGGTCAGAGGTGCCAAGGTGAGAAGCCCTGGCTTTGTAGGGGACAGATGACCACTCTAAAGACATGTGGAGTAAGATCTGACACATGAGTAGCTAGACAAAGAGCTTTGTAGGCAGAGGGAAGTGCATATTGGCTAGTGTGGGGACACCAAGGACTTCAGTGTTGCCTCACTCCAGTGAGTGTGTGGGTGTGGCCAGGAGATGGGAAAAGAAAGTAGGACACTGGGTCATTACCAGCGAGGACTTCTGAGCTTGAGAAGAGAAACCCTGAGTTGTTGTTGAACATAGCTGTTAGGTGTCTAGACATTTTCTTAAAGGATCTAGAAGCTGTGTCAAAGTGATTGCCGTGTGCCAGCCCAGTAACAAACATGGAACTGTAAAGCCCCCTAGGAGGGGAGGAAGGATTCTAGAGAGCTACTCATGGTTACCTCTGAGTGAAATCTTCACAGAAGGGGTTGCAGGAATATACAGGATTGGCTGAAACAGAGACAGACAGTGGATTCATGGTAAGAAATTAGGAGAGGCAGGAAGAAGATGGCAGGGGCCAAAGGCAAAGCTTCATTACCATCACAGAACTAGTGGTAAAGACCTATCTGGTCTACCTTTGAGAAGATCACGTGCTAGTGTATTGGAAGCACAGAGTGGAAGGGAATAGGAATGGGACCAAGGACACAGCTATTATTTCAGTGGCTCAGCAAGAGGGAAAAGTTCAGCTGAGCCTAGTGGTCATGGGCAAATGAAAGACAGTCTAGCAGGAAAGTTAGAAAAAAAGCCCACATGTGAGACCTGTGGATGATCAGAACCAAGGGAAAACAGTGGGTCACTAAGTAGAGAGTGACCAGTGGTACCACGCAGTGCTGTGCTGGTCAAGAAGTTGAGGTGTGGGGGCCAGTGATCTAGCTCAGTGGTTCTGGCATTTGCCTGGGAAGCACAAGGTCCAGACTTTGATCCCTGGTAACCACATACCACAGTGCTGGGCATGGTGACTCACACCCAACAGTAATCAGTCCCACACACCATAATGCCAGGTGTGGTGGCTCACTCCTGTCATCCCAGCATTCAGGAGGCAGAGTCAGAAGAATTGCTGTGAGTTCAAGGCTTGCTTGGGCCACATAGTGAGCTCAGGGCCAGCCTGAGCTACAAAGTGAGACCCTGTCTCAAAAATATATATATATACACATACACCAAAGCTCTTAAGAAGTTATTTTTCCTCTGGATTTTCATAGGTTAAGATGCCATACTATGGAGAGGAGTAAACCAAATACTCTGACATTAAAAGATAATGCTCTTAATGTATCAGATAAAACCAATGAGGATATATACTTACAAGTAAGTATACTTTCTTCCTAACCAAAACAGGCTGTCAATGCTGACATTAAAAATGCATTTTTCCACTGATATAAGTAGAATTCTGTGGCCCTTATTTTGTGAAGAGAAGAGAAATCCGGAATGGTAAGTAGTGAGTTACTTTTAGAAATCAACTAACCTTTGAAAATCTATGGCCCGCTTAGTATGAAATAGGGATCAAACATCAGAGAATTTCATCTTGCAGAGGAGGGTACTAAGCAGTGCATTTAAATTTGGAAGAAGCAAAAAGTGGCTGGAGATGTAGCTCAGTAGTAGAGCCCTTACCCACCATGCACAAAGCCCTAGGTTTTATTGGCCAGCACTACAAAAGAGAAACAGAAAAGGTCACATGCTGAGTTGTTGGAGGCTTTACAGACCCCTAGAAAGTGTTTGCCCTTCTGTTCTAACTAAAAAATGGGCCCTTTTAAAATACAAGTAAGCAGATATGTGTAAAAATGACAATTAACTCGTGTCATACACTGGTACAAATTCCCCAGTGTTGAGTGTGATTGTGAGCTATATATAAAATGTACCAATAAAAATTCAATTAAAAAATACAAGTAAGCAGAAACATAGCTGTCCATCCAACAAATTGAGTGCCTCCTTGCATACCTGACTATGCCTTTCAGGATAGATTGACCATATGTCTTTATTGTTTGGATTCTAATATTCCTGTTTGTCATTGCCATGATTAGTGATTGTTATATTGATATACATCTTTCATCCTTTTTTCTTCTTTAGCTCAATCATTTACTAGAAAGCAATAGGAAGTTTGAAGATCAACTTCAGCGTTGTATCTGGTTCCAGCAGCTACTACTTGCCTTAACAGTGCTCTTGCTTGCCTTCGTTGCCACCTTCTTTTGTTCATTGTATGGTTAAAGAAGTGGTGCCTGGACACAAACACAGCTCCTCCCTCAGTTTTAGGAAAAAGTTACAAACCCAAAACATCTCCACCAAGCTACTAAACATAGTGCATATCTGTGCTTCCTAAAAGGACATATGCAGCACATAGAGGAGTACAACATACACCTGTCTTGAAAAATAAATTGTTTAAAGAAAAAACACTGGAGAAATTCATTATTGAAGAATAGAGATAGTTAGGAAAGTAAGTAAAGATGTATGCATTATGTAATAGTTTAATTTATTTTTCCCTTTGATTTATTTACTTTTAAAGCTTACGTTTTGGCCTGGAGATGTGGCTCAGCAGTAGAGCACTTTCCTAGCGTGCACAAGGTTCTGTCTGGTCCCCAATACCAATGAAAAGTTTAAATTTGGTTACGTGAATACATTAGCTAAACTGAAAACTAAGTAACATGCTTTGGTGCAGCCAAAACATATAATCTGCTTTTTTATGTCAGAATTATTATAGTTGAGCCAACTTACTAGCTTTTCTATACTGTATAAATAAAAGACCATGTATATTGAAAAGAACACATACTTAAACAGAGTAATTTATGTAATCTTGACTTTGTAATTTTGAAACTTACTTCCAGACGATAGTCAATATTCTTTTGGAATATAAACCTTTTGATGCCAAACCACGTTAGCCTTTGTTTCTCAGAGTTCTGTAGCACCTGCCTTTTATTGATCCTGGGCTTTTCTATGAACACTCTCATTTTGGTAGAATTCAGAAAAGTAAGTGTGGTTAGATTTTCTTTTAGTTCTGTTGAGTCTCCAAGCAGTCTTCCTTCCTTTCCAGTCATCTCTGTGCAGCTTCATGTTGTCCACTCTGGCTGGACACTGAACCTCTTGCCTACTCAGCTATAATAAAGGCCTCATCCTTCCTGTTCCTTCCAGATCACAGGAATCTCTGTAGACTACAAATGGCATCACCCTTATTACCAAATGAGAAGTGTTAGATGACACTTTTCTTTAAAGAGCTAGTTTTTTTGAGATTCTAAGCAATATAATTTATGGTTCAAAATGTTCCTTATTAAAATCAGCCATAAGTAGGAAGCTTACAAAAGACTGGATTATCCCAGAAGGATGAAAAGAAAACAGAAAAAAAAAACAGACATTCAAGTTCCAGGTCTTTGCTCAGAGGATGAAAAATATTACTCATAGTGGGCTATAAAACCTTCAGCCGAGAGCTAACTCACTTACTTGATATTCTGTCTTTGGTACAGTAATACCTATCCGGTGTGGTTCCTAAATTCCCGAAAAAACAGAGAAGCAGAGGCTAATAAAATTGTAGTTTGTTTTCTCATTCATATGGCCAGTTTCAATCCTCTCTGGTTAACTTGTGTATCTAGTTTATATGAAGGAAAAAATAGTCTTCCTGTAAAATAAATTTTGAGTTTCAACTGAACCATGTTTGGAGATTTATTTTTATTATGAAGTACAGTCTTAGCACTTTGATCTTGAAGAAGGTGCTTCCCCAAACTGAGTTATGAAGAATGATACAATAGTTCCTTCATAATCAGTCTAGGAAATAAAACCTTAAAAGGACACTGGTGTGATGCTTTGTCTTAATTTGGGCTTTTCTGTTTCAGTTTGCCACCTCCAGATGTGAACTGGACTGCAGTCCACCCTAAGTACTGTGCACAGTATCTCCCTTTGTGTGTATGTGTGTGTGCGCGCGCACAGGGGCTTCCCTTTACATGCTAGATTTTTGGCCTGAGTCGAATTTGAAACTATTTATATTTTTTGTTCCTCAGCAAATAAGTGAGAAAATAATTAGCCACAATTGGAACTGTATTGTCCTAACGGTGTCCCTTTAACGTTTCATATGAAAGTTATATGACTCACTAAAATATCCATGTCTGGTCAGTTGAATTTGGTAACCTTTCTTGTTAACACTTGTGTGTCTATTAAATGTGACTAAAAATTACCAAAAGTTAACTACAAAGTCAAAGGCATCTGAAATTTTGTACTTGTCTTGATTAATCATAAATATTTACATTTGATTTTATATGTTATCATTTGGTTCTAATTACATTTGCATGATTATTATTTTTGGTACTATGATCAATAATTTTCTTTTTCTCATGCCATTACCTGTTCATTACCAAATTACCAAGGACTTTCATTTAGATTTTGATTTTAGCTTTGACATGGGAATGAAAATTAGTAAGATTTTTTTCTTGAAAACATTAACAAAATATCATTAGTTTGATCTGCAAGTAGCTATAAAATGCAATTGCTGTTAAACCTAGCCTCAAATTTCATAATACCATAACTGTTTTTATATCTTGCCACTAATTTTGACTGGATTTAATAGCACTTTATTGTACAATTACAAAAAATATATTCCTAGAATTGTTGCCAGTGTAATTTCTCTAATGTTCTGGTGCTTTTCATATATTTTCAGTATTTTTATTACTATATTGGTATTTTCTTTGTATAAATTGATCAAAAGAACATGTTTTCTATTTTAATATGTTTTAGAAAAATAATTACATTTATGAAATAAATATCATCAGGAAAAAATCCTCTGGTCTCTAATTGATAAAACATTTCAAAAGAATCAATGTTTAAGCCTGCTCTGACCTTTTAAAGATCAGAGTGCTTCCGTTTGGATCTGCCTTGCATTTTTATAAGGACAGCACTTCAGGCTTCCTAAGATGCACCCCCTCAGCGTGCCATGTGACCTGCCCTTCAGCGTCCCCTGTTCCCTCATCCCCATGTCCCACAGGAATGCTCTTCAGCGAAGTTCATAGCACCACACTGTTGTGGCTCCGAGCTCATAAATGAAGCCGTTACCAGAACTGCAGTAAGTCCGAATTGCCCCTTGATCTTTCTGCCTTCCTGCCTGATGCCTCCAGCTAAAAACAGGCCAGGAAGATATCTCACTGGCTGCCAGGCATGTGGAGAATGCGGTGCAGCCTGACTGTTCCCAGAATCGGGGCTGTGGGCCTGGCCCAGGACAGAAAGGGTGCTGGGAAGGGCCACAGGGTAGCTTAAGCTGATGATACAGAATGCCCTCCAGGTGGTTTGTGGCAGCCCCTTTGCCCCCTAGAAGACACAACCTTCCAAATAGCACCCCCCCACCGCTCCATAAAAATAGGATGAATAGGACAGGTCCCTCTTCAGTACTGAGGAGGAGAGAGAGATGGAAAGTCAGGTGCACAGATAGTCCAGTGCATTAGACAAAATCAAAATAGAACTAAACAGAGAACATTAACCTACCAAATACACTGACCAGGGACTTGAGAGAGTGATCCTTCCAGAAGGGCAGTTTTCTAGGAAGTAACTGGGGCATCTCCAGCTAAGTAATGATTGATTACAGGAATCTTCAACTTTTTCCCCTTAATAATCTGCACCAGCTCAAGGTTTTGTGACACACCATGGTCCTCCACAAGCAGAGGGCACCCCCACTCCCTGGCCCAAAGAGACAGACTGGTCCACGAGGCTGACCTTGCTCTGCTGGTAGGTTGCCCCAGCTGCCACCATCTCAGTGTCTTAGAGCTTTCCACACTGGTTGATCTTAAATGTCCCATTTCGTTCAGATCCACGTGTCAGTTCTCCAGATTTTTCCCAGACTTGTATTCCTTACTCTTGCTCTCTTCACAATTCAGCAAAATCATCATATCAGACATTATGTCTGTATCTTAATTTTGTCTTAATATTTAATTTACCTCCTTATAATGTCCAAAGAATCTCACTTAGGTTCCCTGCCATGAAGAATAAAACAATATGCACGTCAAAATAAAGATCGTTGGTTTAACTGGCAAGAATATAGGAAAATACCTGACTCAGGGACAAGAAATCTGAGGGAGCCTGTGGTCATTGAAGTGCCATTTTTCTGTGCTCTTGTCAGTAGTTTGGGAAAACAACATCTTTTGTAAAATACAGATGAGGAAAATGGGAGTAAGAATACAAGAATGCATAGTCAATTTCAGAACGAAGTGTTAAACCGGTTTCCTGTGCATGATACCTGTCACAACCACCTGGGGCTGCCATATAGTCATGGTAAGGTCCAACAGAATTGGGCATCTGTGTCTTAGTCCAAGCCGTTAGACAGTATGAGAAGGAAAAGAATCAAGTTAAAATGCTTGAAGAGAAAAAGTGATAGAATTGTCACCCGGGCCCAGAAAAGCGAGTTTCTCGGGGTTCTGAACTACAGACAGACCTTACTGTGAAGGTTTCAACTCGTACATGGGTTAGTGTAATATTTACTTTGATGCAGCTCATTCATGTGTGCAGCACTGACCTTCCAAGGCCTGCTCAGGGCCATTTAATAGACTGGTGTTACTAGTTGTCCCAGAAGCAGGCGTGGTCTAGCATGCTCGACAAGTCATGTATTTAATAAAACCAACATATCAGTGTTTTATTGCCTTGTGACAAATATCCACAAACTTGGCCCATGTAAACCAGCACCAGTTTATGATCTTACTTTCTGTGGGCTGAGTACAGTGAAGCATAGCTGGATTCTCTGCTCAGGGTCTCATACATCTGAAATCAAGGCATCAACTGACAGTATCCCCCTTGAAGGTCCCAGTGGATGAAGATCCCTTTTGCCTCCATGTTGTTGGTAGAATTCATTTCTTGGTAGTTATGGATTCAAGTTACTGATTCCTTGCTGGCTAGCAAAACTGCTGTCACTACAAGCCACTCCCTTGCTCTGTGGCCTCCACCATAAGCATTTCACAATTTGGCTAATCCTACTTCAAGTCTCTTTAAGGACCTACCTGATTAGGCCAGACCTACTCATAATAATCTCCTTTGGGAAAAACTCAAAGGAAATGCATTCAAATCCTTGATTAGTATATCTGCAAACCCTTTCTCCACAGTATAGCATAACCTACTCAGAGGGGTGATGTCCCATCACACCACAAGCGCCCCGTACTCAAGAAGAGAGACTACATGGTGAGACCTGCATGTTCATCCAGTTCAGTCCCTCAGGCACCAGAGACTCAGAACTCCGCCTTATCTAGTCTTATAGCTTCGCATTCACTGATGTTGTGCGATTGAAAAGAAGTAAAGCAGACTCCAAGTTAGAGGCTCAGCCACCGGTTTGGGAACAGTGCATCTCTATCCTTGTTGACTTTCTCTAGTCTCTTATTAGACTTTTTTTTCATTATAGACTTTTACTGGCCATGTTTATTTAAACTAGACAAAATAGAGTGCATACCTCCTAACAGTGTTCACATACACAGGGATAAAATACTTCAATGACGCAGTAGTCCCTGCAATTTAAGACCAAATCAAATCTGGGTTAAATATCCAAATAAGCTTTATTGGCTCAATTTCCACTTTGTATGTATATATTTTTCTGACTAAATTTGTATTTATTTTGCCAGACCTACAAATTACCCAACACACCAAGCATTGTGAAATTAGACACTTGTACTGCATAAAATTCTCTGTACCAAATTATCTCTTTAGTACATGGCCTCTAATATTTTAAATGTATCATAGGCCAGATATTTTGGGTACATAAGGTTTCTTTTTTCACCCTTAATTAGTTTATGTTCGTGAATAATACATACATTCTTTTTACTCCCCCTCTAGTCTCACAGTTTCAATTCACAAATGTTCGATTCCCCCCCCCCCGAGACAGGGTCTTACTTTGTAGTTCAGGCTGGCACTGAGCTTGCTATGTAGCCTAGGCAAGCCTCGAACTCAGCAATCCTCCTGCCTCTGCCTCCCAAGTGCTGGGATTACAGGCATGAACCACCACGCCTTCAAATTTTTAAAAATAAACTATTAAAGCATGTGACCAGTTTTAAATATTCAATCATTAAAAAGCTCTCAATATTCTTAGATTGAGTTAATTTACTAGGACAAAGGATACTTCCAGTAATAGGGTGCTTTTGTAAATAAAGCTCTAGTAAAAAGCAATGAACTTTTTAACTTTTGCTTTTCTTTCAGAATAATCCACTCATCTCAGTTTAAGTTCATTTTCTTAGACATAAGTATGCTCTGGAAAAATAAATGAAAACTTAAAACTGTAAAAAAGAGAGGAAAAGTATTTTCTTACAGATACCTGCATCAGATTTCCAACTATTTGTTTGTTTTACAGCTCTGGGGATTGAACCCAAGGCCTAGGTTCAGTGCTTGCCACTAAGCTATTCCCCAACTTTTAAAAAAATTGTTTTTAAATTTTGAGACACTAATGTCCAGGTTGGCATATAATTGGCAATCGTCCTGACTCAGCCTTCTGAGAAGCCAAGATGACAAGAGGCACCACCACACCTAGCTGATTTCAAACATGTATACTCTCCAATTTTCTATGTATCAGATTCTAGTGCCTTCAGTTCTTTTATTTCAATAAGTTCACTCCACATTTTCAGATTGTCCTGGAGCTGTGTCTAATCATATATACAGCATGTTGAAAAGCTCACAGGTCTCCTGATTCATTTTGGAAGTTATTTTTATGTATAGTGCCCCAGATCACACCCCGCACAGGTTAGGCAAGTGTCCTACCCCTGAGCTCCATCCCCAGCCTTGAGTGTATGCATTCTTAATAAGTTTTTGACAGCAGAACACTCTCCTTTAATTAAGTTATTGGTATATTTTAGGTATACATAATGATCACATTCATTATAGGGGAGTTTGAACCTGTACATGAAGTATAGTTTGAACCTGTACTTTTCCCATTCCGTTTCTCCCCCTGCAATCTGTATAGCCCTGGCTATTTAAGAAAAAAGCTTTGTTTTCATTTTTTTTTCTTTTCTCGTTTTTCTTTCCTTTTCAGGAGAAAGGTGGGAGGATCACTGTGAGTTCTGCCTGCCCCCCCTAGTTCCCCTACCCATTTAAACTTTTTCTTCCTGTTTCACAATATCTATTATACAATTTCATCCTCATTTATACTTTGTTTCTCACACCAGAGAAACAATGCAGTATTTGTGCATGTGTGTCTGATTTATTTCACTTAAGAGTATGGTCTCAAGGTGCATCCATTTAGCTAGAAATATCTGAAATTTATCTTTATGGCTGAGTAGTACATGATCGTACCAAAAAAAAAAAAAAACTCCACATCTTTATCCATTCATCAGTTGATGGGCATTTGGGCTGCTTCCAAGATTTAGCTATTACAAGCTGCCATTGTAAATATGGGTGCACATATATCGCTGTGATATGATGCTTTTAATTCTTTTAGGAAGATACTAAGAATGGTAATAGCTGAATCAAATAGGACCTTTAGTTTTAGTTTTTTTGAGGAATCTCCGCACTGATTTCCGCAGTGGTTGCACAAGTGTACATTTCCACCAACCATAGAGAAGGGTTCCTTTACCCCCACAGCCCTTTCAGCCTTTGTTATTGGTTGATTTCTTGGTAGCAGCCATTCTTTCTGGAGTGAAATAGAAATCTTGTTTTAATTTGCATCTCACAAATGAACACTGATGTTAAATGCTCATATATTTTCTGTTTCTACTTCATCTAAAAAGTGTCTGTTCATTTCAGATGCTCATTTTTTAATAGGGTATTTAAATTTGGGGGGCTCAATTTTTGTTTACATTTTTAATATATTTTAAATAGTAGGCCTTTGAAAAACACCTGGTAAATTTTTTTTTTTTAACCGTATTGTAGGTTGTCAATTTTGTTTTTTTTTTTTTTAGACAGGGTCTAGCTTTGTAGTTCTGGCTGGCCCTAAGCTCACTATGTAGCCCAGGCAAGCCTCGAACTCAGCAATCCTCCTGTCTCTGCCTCCCGAGTGCTGGGATGACAGGTGCAAGCCACCATGCCCAGCACTGTGGTATGTGGTGCTGATTGCTGGTTGATTGTTGGTGTGCTTGAGTCACCATGCCCAGCATTGTATGTGGTTACTGGGATCAAACTCAGGACCTTGCGCTTGCGAGGCAGGCTCCGGAACCACTGAGCTAAATCTCCAGCCCTGTAGGTTGTCTTTTCACTCTAGTGGTTTCTCTTGCTGTGCAGATGCTTTTTAATAAGATGAGATCCCAGTTGATTCTTTTTGTTAGCTCCCATGTAGCTGAGGTTTTGTTCATAGTCTTTCCCTACACCAATGTCTGCAAGAATTCTACCTAATCTGTCTTCCAGCAGGTTTAGTGTTTCTGGTGGGTTTTTTTTTGTTTTTTGTTTTTTTTGTTTTTTGTTTTTTGAGACAGGGTCTCACTTTGTAGTTCAGGCTGGCTCTGAGCTCACTATGTAGCCCAGGCAGCCTCGAACTCAGCAATCCGCCTGTCTCTGCCTCCCAAGTGCTGGGATTACAGGCATGAGCCACCACACCTGGCTCTAGTGTTTCTGTTTTAACATTTAGGTCTTTGATCTTTTTAGTGCATAGCGAAAGATATGAGTCTAATTTTAATCTTCAGCAAGTTGAAACCCAGTTTTTCCAGCACCATTTATTAAGGAGACTATCTTTCCTCCATTGAGAGTGTTTAGCTTCTTTGTCAAAGATGAGCTGGCTTAGTATATCTGGAGTTCTTTTTGCATTTTCTAATCTGTTCATTGATCTTTGTGTCTGTTTTTTGGCCAATCCCATACTATTTTTATCACAGTAGCTCTGTAGAATAATTTCAAGTCAGGGATTATGATGCCCCAGCAGGAAATTTTTAAAACTCCTAACCTTGTGGTGGTCTTTTTATTTTAACTGGATGTGGGACTATAATAAACTAAGAATTGAAACATTCATCTCTCTCAGTCCAGTAGTCCTCTTGTTCTTCTGTATGAAGACTTCAATTTAATACCACCACACAGACTCACTGAGTATAACTTACTCTTTGTAGTTAAATTGCCTTCAAATGCCAGGTGCAGTGGTGCACTCCTGTAACCCCAGCACTCATGAAGCAGAGGAGAGAGGGTCACCACAAGTTCAAGGGTAGCCTGGGATACATAGTGAGTTCAGGGCTAGCCTGAGCTACAAAGTGAGACTGTGTCTCAAGAAAAAAAAAATGCTCTCGACTACTTTGCCCCACTAACGTGCAACTGAAGTTGAGTAGTTTGAATCAAATTCCACACAACTATTCTCAGTTGTAAACTAAGTTTCAAAAATTGTGTTTTGCTCCTACAACATTCGAACTCTGTGACAAGGAGGCTATTACTCTTGGGGCAGTAACAATAGTATGAAATAGTCTAGCAAAAAAAAATTTTTTTTTTCACCCATAGCTGAACTGATATGTTCACAAAAAGGAAAGTTGAAAGCAAATTGATGTAAACAGCAAGGCTCCATGCAAATCCGGTGTTTACTGCTTTGGGACTTCTTAAGCCACCTATGGTCTCAGTCATTAAAGGAATAATAGGTGGAAATGCAATTTACAGAGGAGTTATAATCTGAAGTCAGTGCATATGGCAGAATTGAATGTAATTGGAATTATCCTTAAAATTTTGTGAGAAAGGTGCCTCCACAGAGATAGGCAACCATATCTTGGTGAATCCAAACTTCACTGTATACTAGGCAATGTATTTGGGTTACTTCTTCATTGTTTTGGTGGGAAGAGGGGTTCATGTTAAAAAAGTCCTCTACCACTGAGCTACATCCCCAGAGCAGTGTAATATGCCTTTAAAAGGAGATATCAATATTGTCTTTCTTTAAGATCCACAAGGGGATTGAAGATGAATGAAAAACATGCATGCTTGCTGACCATTCTCCATGCATTGCATGAAATAGAGCATTTTCCTTTTTTTTCCCACCTTGGTACTTATGTTGAACCCAGAGCTGTTGCACTGAGCTACATCCTCAGCACCCTCCTCCCCCCCTTATTTTTTTATAAATTGAATTCTTTATTGGTACAATTTATATACATATCAAAGTCATGTATAACATTGGGGAATTTGTACCAATATATGACACAAGTTAATTCTCATTTTTACCCGTATCCCTACCCAACCACCCCTCCTCACCCCCTTTATACATGCTCTTTTATCCTGTGGAGGGATGCAGGAGATGGCTCCAGCTCCTCTAGGGCCTGGGTCCTCACAACGCAGCTCCGGGGTGGGGTTTGGGCTGGGCGGAAGCCTTCAACCCTCCATAGTGCGGTTGGCGCCCAGGGTCCGTTCCTGACTCCTCACTGCACAGCTCTGGGATACAGTGGGCCGCTCAGCTCCCTTCAGTCCGCTGCAAACGGCCAGCGGCCAGCGCGGCCCGCAGCCCTGTCCGTGCGCGCGGGGCTCCCTTCAGTCCGCCCGAAACGGCCTCCCCCCTTATTTTTTAAGTTTTATTTAACTATTTATTTTGGCAGTGCTGGGGATCAGACCCAGGACCTTGTGCTTGCCAGGGAGGCACGGCACCACTGAGCTACATCTCCAGCCCCTCTCCACCTCTGTTTTTCATGGATTCTGGATCTCACTAAATCCCTGAGCTACCCAGGCTAGACTGAAACTTACAGTTCTCCTGCTTGGCCTCCCGGAGGGCCAGGACGACGTGTGTGAGTGGTGCAGGAACTGCGGTGGCAGTCCTCGTTCTAAGAGTTGAGGGCTCACATACTTAGAATCCAAATCAGAATGAAGACTGATCTTCTTCTTAGACAAACCTCTAGAAAAGGTCCTCAGCATACCCTGCTTTCATCTCTCTCCTTGTAGTCTACTCCGTTCTTGGGTCTAGTCCCATCACTCTAGCAAAACAGTCTTGTGAAGGTCTAGGAATGACCTTCCTACCGCCTCATCCAGTGGACCACTAAGGCCCAAATTTGAAGTTCTTGCTCCAGGATGTGGCTATGTCAGCCAACCACTAGCTTCCTGAGATGACAAACTCCTGCTTTTTAAAATTTCCATCAACACCTTTTAGTTTCTTTTAGAGTCTCGTCTTCCTCTATCAGTTGCTTAGGGGAAACCCTCATGCCGCTGGCTGTGAGTGCCATGGGTCAGCCATTAACCCTGTAAGTTTCTAACCCAGGGCCCCATTGTAAGTCCAGATGCATTGCTGCCACTGCAGCAGTTCCAGGTGGCCATCACAGAATGCAAGAACCAGCTATGACAACCCCTTGACCTTGCTTTTCAGCCCATCACAGTGGAGGGGCATGGCCTGCTGTTCATTAATACCCCATAGAAACCTCAACTCCATCCATTGCAGCTCAAAGCCCACCTCTTTCCCAGTCTTCTCTTCCTCACTTCACCACTTCTCTCACCTGGATGCCTATGACACTCTCAGGTGGTCTCCAGGCATCTTCTGAAAGCCTCTCTCCGTATGGATTCAGGAGCATTCAGGACCTGAAGAAAATGTGCATCTCCTGACTTCATTCCTTTGCTTAAAACCTGCAGAGCTACAAGGGGTTTTCATCACTTTTAACCCATGATGATACTTCCTGACTTATCCTACTAGGCCCTGATTTGATCAGGCCTTTGCCTACCTTCCCAGGCTTGTTTTCCTAGGTCTCCCTCCTTATAGCCCGGAATTTTCTTCCATGCCAGCCTCCCACCCTCAACCCTTCCCAGTGCACTCAAGTTATCACTGGCTCAGAGAGTGCATCCTTCATGTCAAGGATGTATCTGGGTTAGCCAGGCACAGTGGGTACAATTCCAGCACTCAGGCAGCTGAGGCAGGATGATCACTGTAAGTTCAAGATCAGCCTGGTCTGCATAGTGAGACTTAAATTTTAAAACAAAGGTTTATGTGATCAAATTCCCATGCCAGCTGATCCTGTAATACTACCAAATTTTTGTCTTAGGACTCATTACAGTATTTAAATATTTTATAATTTTTACTACTGCTTCTATCATTAAACTCTAAATACCACAAAGGAAGGGATGCATCATCACTCAGTCCTCACAACATCATCACTCAGTCTCATAACACTTGCTACATGGCTAAAGCCTAGGAAGTAAAGGAATTAAAAAAAAATAGGTCACCTTTGTGTTCTAGGCTAGTAGTACCTTCGTGATTCCTAGTTTTATTCCTTCTTGTATATTAATCAATTGACATTCATTAAATACAGCTTTTTAAAATTGATTTTATTGGTACATTTTATATACATGTTATGATCATAAATGACATTGAGAATTTGTACCTGGACATGATGTATCTTGTTTCTCATTTTCTTTCCATTCCCCTCCGCTCCAAATCCCCCACCCCTATATTCATAACTTTGTTTCCTTTTTGGTTTTTTGTGTGTGTGTTTTTGCTATTAAACATAGCTTTAGCTAAATCATATGACTTGATATTGTAGGGGGAAAAAACTCAAGTACGAGAGAGAGTCACTGTTCTAGAAGGATCTAATATAGCTAGTCTGAAGCCGTAAGGGAAATCATAACACAGTAGGAAGGGTCCTTGTCTCAGAAGAACTCTGTGAACTCAAATACTTCAGAGAACTCATGTCTAGACTGAAGAGCCTGCACTCTTCAGTCTTCTGTTTACTTTTAGTAAAACATCTGGATTGCGGAGAGATGGAATGTTGCAACTAAAGAGCCAAAGTTATGTTGCGCTACCTTTTTGTTTGTTGTTTTTGAGACAGGGTCATGCTATGTAGTTCAGGCTGGCCTTAATCTCACTATGTAGCCCAGGCTAGCTTCACAACCTGGGCTACATAGTGATCCTCCTGCCTCAGCTTCTCCTAGTTATAGGCATACACCACCACACCCAGGTGGATAACATTGTTTTGGACTAAGTTTTTATACTAAGCCCCAACAGAACAGGCTAAAAATAAAAATAGAGTCACACTCACACTAAAATTCCATGTCACCAAGTTAATATGCTAAGCTTTTCTTTCTTGCCTGAGAAATCAATAATAGAGGGTTAACACTCACATTTCCCAAATAGCTCAACTGCACTTGCCCTGATAATGAACTTCCCTCTGCTTTAATCTTTACACAAAACAAGTAACCTAAATTAACCTGATATTAACTAATCAGCTATTTTCCTGTTGTTCTATCTTCCTCCTCATGTCCACTTTACCAGTGAGTAAGTGGGGAGGCTGGGTAAGGAAAAGGTCAGCAGGAGGAGGCACTGTAGAGAGACCCAGCCTCAAAAAAATCGGAGGTTCCACTTTGTGTTTTTGTCCTACTTTCTTCAAGCTCTGTTCTGTCTGTAAAACCATTCTCCTCTGCTCAGATCATCAGAACACTTATTCTACAAACATAGTGTTTCTGGATTTTAGGATTGCAAATAGGTCCTATAAAGATTATTAAACTATGTGATTATAATTTTGTTGTCTGACACCTGGATTCCTCTTTCCAAGCAGTATATTTTGTGACTAAGTATCTTGAGAATACAGTTTGGAGAAGATTGTGTTGGAGTGATTTTTAGTTTTGGTTTTAAAAAATGTTTTGTGGCCGGGCGTGGTGGCTCATGCCTGTAATCCCAGCACTCGGGAGGCAGAGACAGAAGGATTGCTGAGTTCGAGGCTTGCCTGGACTACATAGTGAGCTCAGAGCCAGCCTGAACTACAAAGCGAGATCCTGTCTCAAAAAAAAAAAAAATGTTTTGTGGGGCCAGAGATTTAGCTCAGTGGTTCCAGTACCTGCCTCACAAGCTCAAGGTCCTGAGTTTATCCCAGTAACCACATACAATGCTGGACATGGTGACTCATGCCCACCAGCAATCAATACCACATACCACAGTGCTGGGCATGGTGGCTCAAGCCTATAATTCTAGGACTGGAGAGGCAGAGGCAGGAGGATTACTGTGAGTTCGAGGTTTGCCTGGGCTACATAGTGAGCTCAGAACCAGCCTGAACTACAAAGCGAGACCCTGTCTCAAAAAAAAAGTATACAAATAATATTTTTCTAAAGTTAGCAGTGTTTTCTGAGGATTGGCAGACTTACATTTAACTGCATAGCATCCCTTCATGTCAGTCTACCTCTGTGTTAATGGTGTCCCTTATTTGAGTCTTCTTCCAACCTTCACAATGTTTTTCTGAGGTCAGAAACTGCCAAGGACTTCACCTCATTCACTTTATTTCCTTCTTCACTCACATCTCTGAATTTCAGTGGTTCTGGCATCGATCTTTGGCTAATTGTACCTATTAACCCTTCTGTTTTATGACTTAAAATCAATATTCATTTTTATTAAACAGTCAGGAAAGAAAATGACTCCATTTACTACCTATTGAATCTAATGTTCTTTAACTCAGTTACAGGTGAAACTTCCACATTCTTTTTCTTGCCCATGGGACCTATTATTCAATATTGTATTTTCTTGCCCTCCAGTAAACAGCATGGATAATAGTATTAGACTGTTTGCTCGGCAGTTCCTAAGCAAACATGGCTTGAATCAAATGGACTAAAAGTTCGAGATTTTGTGGTTTTAGAAAAGCAAGAGGACAGAATCTTCTTCTTGCCCCTTAACAATAGGGTTGGGAAAGCCAATCAATTATAATAGAGTTATGGAAGCACTGAAGAAAATACCACTTCTTGTTCAATCCCTGGTACCATGGAAGGAAGGAGGGAAGGAAG